>SDVV010011967.1:0-15643 GCA_016164225.1 Gammarus roeselii
TTCTATATGTATGTTTGTGTACGTATATATTTCGTGAACCATCTTGTTTTCAGCGTGAGTGAGCGTTTCTTGGGTTGAGATGGGGAAGCGAGTGCAGTGTCTACCGCCCTCCCTCCTCCCCTTTCCCATCTGCCTGGAAATTTCCGCTACTCGTTGTTTGTCAGATGAATTCCCCCCGTCGTTTATAGAAAAATTCTTTAAAAAGCAATGTATCCCCCTGTTGTGGGAGTAAGTCATCCTAAGGTATATATATAACATTGAAATATGTCATTTTCTATGGTCTGGTGTTGTTTTACTTTCGGTAATGTTGTAGTTGTTGTGAATTGAAGTAAACCATATTGTGTAAAATGTCTTGAGTGTCCGTGCGTATGTTGTTACCAACCGGCGAGCTTGAAAGATGATCGCCCCTTGAGAAAGAAGCTTGAGGGGCAGTCAGTGTTCATGTAACCAGTTTTGGATGCTATCAATAATGACGAACTTCGACTAGTTTATGTGTAGGTCAACTGTAGCTGTAGAAAGCGTAACTAACCCTGCCAGTTAGAATGACGCAGTTTCAGTATAATGTTAGGTGCGTAGCACTAAATGACCGTTGACGACAGCGTATTAAAAAAAGGAAGCCACATAAAGTGGCCATCAATTCGTGAAGATCAAAATCCAAGTAAGTTCCCATTGTATCACTGATGTGTTTAATAAATGCCCAATTGTTAAAACTCATAGATGCAATCAGTTGTCGATCCCATTAAAAGTGTATTATAAGGAAATATCAGTGCGTAAGGTGCTAAGGGAAAGGAAATAATGTCCACATTCGTTCCTTTACGAGGCGCAGTAATAAGCGTTGTTTTGCTCCCACATTCCTACAAAGCAGGGGGAATGTAAATTTATTGCGATGTGGATAAGCGTATATATCGTTTAGCGCGTATACGAAAATTCATTTACGTGCAATCTTTCTTCGGCACTTCAACTCGCCTTCAAATTTCTTTCTTTGTTAACTTTTTAATTCGTCGAATATAACTCTAAGATGGCTGTGTCAGCATTTTTCAGTTTTCATATACCAGTTTTGAAAACCTGCTAACTCCTATTTGGTCTTTCCCGAAAGTAAGTTCACAATCATTTGGGACTACTGCTAGATTATATATTTACTCGTATTTGTTTGCAAATGACGACAGTTTCGTTTAGGGTTTGTACAAGTTTCTGATTGATAATCATCTAAAATGTTTGTCAATAACATGTCTACTGCTTGATTTTGGATTTGAAGCTCAAGCCAAAATTTGTGAAAATAATTGCTCGTGCGACATCCATCGCATAATGACTTCTTCTGAGGCTTACTAATTTTCTAGGCTTTATTTTGACAATTTCTTGAAGTGCATGCGCTTACGAGATTATTTACTATTGTGTAATTTGTTTTCAATATCCTTCATCTTCACTAGTTCAGTTTTCTCCTCATCAGAGCCCAGGTACTTGATACACTGAAGTTCCCCCAATCACTCTCCATCTAGGAGGACGCTAGTCCTGCATGCATCAGCATTCCTCGAACATCTCGTTACTTTATTTTTACCCGGGTTAACTCGCAGCTTCCTCCTCCCACACACTCTACCATACCCCTACACTAGCCTACAACTTCTCATACGAATCAATAACTCAATACATTTGCGCTCACCTCCCTGATCACTCCAATCATGTAAAGCTTGTAGAACCAGGGAGACACTACGCAGCACTTTCTCAAACCCACTTCACTGTGAACAAGCACTCACTTCGCTCCCCACTCTGTCACATGCTGTGTTGCCAACATTTTTTTTTGGCTCGAGCTAGATTGCCTTTTAATTGTAAGGAGATTGATTCTGCAGTAAAACGTAAAGGAGATCATCATGCATCTGTGTAGTATCTGTAGTAAATGATCAACAAATGATGAACTGTATGGTAAATAACATTCAACGATGATACTCGAAACAGATCAAATCGGCGCCTGAAAAAAAGCACCACCGATCAACGGTGTTGATTTGAGATTTTTTTTTCCCGGGAAGATGCCTCCACCATTTGTTTCCTAAGGCCTGAAAGCGTAGGGAGGCCCCTGGCCCCCAACACTCGCCAGAAGTTGTGGCATCCAACCTACCCCCTCTAGCTTATCAAAGAGGCGGCAGATAACCGTCGGCCGATGTCGTGGATCAGGAACTGCTGGTTATACCGATAACGCCGGTCGTCTCGATAGCCAAGGGCTCAAAAAGGTAGCGGTCACAAAGAGATTGATACTTATTTCTTTTTTTGTTCTCTGCCGCCAGTGCAAGGCAAGTGACTCGTTGCGAAGACGTCTACGCAGGTGCAATCCCAGCAGAGGTTTTTCCCTCTAAAGAAGGGGAAGACTGTAACGCCGTCAGGTCGCTTACCTTCGCCTCGATCGATGCCTGGCTCGCGGATCGCACCAAGGCCGACCTTACGTAGCGCTCGTTCAATTATGTCATTCAGAGCCAAATGTCTAGGATGACGCTGTGAGCGCGTGAGTGCCGGACTCATCAATACACTGACCGCAGCGGCAGAGCTGCGGATAACACACCGGCGCACCCACTCTGAGTACAAGAGCAATTCGAAGCGAGTCAGGATCCAATAAAGTACCCAGAGGGGCAGCAAGAATTACTTCAAGTCACGAACTGCTATCGTGACAAGAAGCAGCCAGGAGACGAGCCTTAGTTTTGTGATCTTGTGCCTCGTGTTACAGACCGTCCAAAGTTACCCATTACTCCTTCCCGTGTCCCATGACTTCTGGATAGTGCAGCAGTCCTCATTTGATGCGATCGCTTCATCACCATGCCCAGCTTTCCATGCCAGCACTGCTTCCGGAAGTTCGTTAGTCTGCTCCAAAACGTTAACGTTTGACAAAAATGCTTCGACTAAAGGACCGATAGAGTGTAGAGATGAGATGAAGCTGGGCAGGGCGATATCCTGCGCCTTGCAAAAGCCTAAGCCCCCAGAACTGACTGGGAGAGTAGCTTGCTCCCACGAAAAATCTGAAAAATAAATGTTAGTAATCGTTGAGAAAGCTTCTCGCAAGGATTCGTCGAAGCTAGCAAGGTAATTAGCGTGCAGGTAAGTGGGAGCAACGCGCAACAGATATTGGAGTTTGGGAATTGCGAAACAGTTTTTCAGTAGGGTAAGAGCTTGGTGTGACTCAGTTACGCTCAGTCGAGAGATCATCAATTTAAGGTCGTCAATTTCGCCTTCAAGCGCTTCTGGAATAGCTCGGACAGAGACGGGTGCGCCGAGTACAGTGCTACGTTCAGCAATTTTGATGTCAGGGATGACCTCGTGGAAAATAGTCTCTGTGATCTCCCTGGACGTCATGTCCGAACTGTTTACGTGGATCAACTTGCATTTTTGCCCGTTAACATCCAAGCTAATTTGGTTTAACTTTACTCGCAGGTCACGGAAGTCCGTTTAAAACGATATCCGGCTTCCCCCCGAGCGTGGCGTCATCCAAGTACCAAATATTCAATTCTGAAACTGCACTTCACGCAAATTGGTCGACACCGAGAGAAAAGAGAGTGGGCCCCATGGGGTCTCCCTGTTGGAAACCAGTTGCATAGTGGATTGTTTCATCGCCAAAAAACAACAAAGAATGCTCCGAATATGCTTGCCAAAGAAGTCGGTACATACTAGGAGTGCGCTCTCGGGCAGCTTGCAAGAAGACATCGCGCCGGATTCAATTGAACGCGTTCATCAAATCCAATTTACGAACGACGCGATCTGGTGGGGCGTTAGCGATGTAACGGCGCGTGGCATGCACAACTGCTTCGCAGCCTCCTTTGGTGGCAAACCCTTGTTGAACCGAACGCAATTGACTGCCCAAACGATGAGCTAACGGGGCACAGCCAGCAACCTTTGTCGCCGGATGGTGTTGCCGAGAGCAATGGGTCGGATAACACCGTGTTTATTAAAAAGGGTGCAAAGTGGAGCACCATAAAAGACCTTTCTGACATAAGGAGGGATTTACCCCTGAAGTGTCATGCTGATAAATTCTGTGAGAGTTGAGGCGAGACGGACTCCGGCACCGCCAGCATTTTTCTCCAGGAGTGACTCAAAGTGACCGGGCAGAGGCCATCCGGACCTTTGCTCGTCGACGGTTGCGATAACCGGAGATGCAAGATCATCGTCGGGAAAAACTGGATGTTTATCGCGCAAATCATGCAAAGTTTCTGGGCAGAATGGGGCTAGTGACTCGCTTGAAGAAGCTTCCCAAACAGCCCCTCGAAGGTCGAAATCGGCAAACTTCGCATTTACTGTTGCCTTCAATCTATCGTCTGAGTTTTGTCTGACAGTAGTAGCGGTGGTTTGATCGACCAATTTCCAAGAGGGCATTATTTGGCAAGTCCCTTCTGTCCGTGTATTCCCGCACTTGGAAACGTACACGTGAAGTTAGCGAGGGCTACTTAGTGTCGGAAAAGTTAGTGCTGGAGCACCGCAGACCCCAAAAGCTGAATGCCATGAGCCGGGCCCATGCGAGGGGAGTTCGTTCTCGAATGCAGACACTTAAAAGTGAATTAAGTGCTTCAGCCACTAGAATGGTCACTCCTTTCGGGATTTTGTTCAAAACCTTGATGTAGCGCTTACATTTGCCAATGTAGGTGTCGAAGTCAATTGAACCTTGCTCGCTTGACGATTATGAAGGTTGGGTCGTCGGGACGCCGCTACAGCGAGAGCAATGCCAGAACTCGGCGCTTCTGGCTTTGAGAGCGTTCATTTTTACGCACGAAAAATGATCATATTTCCGGCAGTTGGAAAACGAAATTAAGTTTTTCCTTCTGGTATTAGTGCTCCTGCATTCTTGACAAAAGTTTTTGTAATTATCTTGATTTATTTCTCCAGCTGGCACAATAAATGAACCCGATTGAGCTGAGGTGCCAATGGTGGGAAGGGCGGACTGAACCGCCGTGACGGTGCGAAGGAGGCCGCTGCCTCCAAACCTTTAGACAGAGCCCGTGAGCCTGATTGGTTCGAGACGGTAGGCAAATCTGTAGCACTGTCGGCTGGGGCGACGTCCCTTTCAGCGCTCCCTCCAGTGCTCTCAACCGAGGTAGGAGAGTCCGCACCGACAGCGCGTGGTGGCGTGATGACGTCTGCATCCCGCCGAAAGCGCACAGGAGAGACTGCAGTTCCCCCACTGGTGACCTCGTGACTCTCCGGTTCAGCTGCGTATAGCTGGTTTGACTGGTTATGGCACAGATCGAGGAGCAGAAACGAACGCCGCCACAGGCTCTAGCTCTATAACAGCCGCAACTATTAGAATTACACGTGCCTACAGTGCAACGGCAGCAGCGACCCAAATTGTAGGTCATCGCAAGGGAGGCGGCGTAGTTAAACAGCGGAATTTACCATCTACGAGAGACTGTTGGACTCATTAAGCCCAAGCAAAACCCACCTATTCCAATAAAACGCTGTTCTGAGAAAGGTTTAAACAACTAGATTTCCTTAAATATAATCACCTGCGGTCAGAAATGTAAAGACTGTAATTCAATACCTTTCGAAGAAAATGCTACACGACAATTCCATGATGGGCTAGGAAATTTTATGAGATTATACTAACATGTGGCAGTGAGGGGAATGGAAATTAGTACTTGGCTCCTAAAAACGCTATAAGTCATTGATCTAATAGTTACATTTAGCTGAGCGACTTGCTCCTGCGGTTATCCTATAATCATTATCTAGCGCGCTGTAAAAAAAAAAAAAAGGTTTTCCTACCTGTGTCGTCATCAAGAATATTGTTTATTTTCGTTGGCAATTTTTTTTCGTTATGGGCAGCTACATATGCTAAGACAGCGAAAATTGACACTGCAGATGGCCTCCAAAAGTAACCTAGCAGTAGCCGTGAAAAATGACAACCTTGGCATGGCTGGATATGGGCGATAGCCGAAAGAGATAATTAAAATATGACGAATTCAAATTACACCAGAAAATGATCATGAGAACACAAGCATGAATGCTGATAAGCGCATAAGTGTAATCTGATGAGACATGAATTGGAGTTAGTTGGAAAAATGAAGTAAACTGAATAATAACCTCCATAAGTTGTGCTAAAAAAAAATCCCTAAGAAAAATAATCGTGAGCTTAGGAATATAAGTAATTTAACAAAATTTGCCTCAGCTGATGGCCTCCAGAAATAACCTAGAAGCAACCGGGAAAAAAAGACGGCTTTGGGTTTCGCGGGATATGGGTGACAGCTGAAAGAGTAAATCAAAATATGACAAATACAAATTACACAAAATAATCATGAGGGCACACGATAAATCCTAATGAGCGCATAAAAAATCTACAAAGACATGAATTGGAGTTACTGGAAAAATGGAAGCAAACTGAAAAATTAAATTGTCTGCAAGAAAATGATCGAAAAAATAATCGCAAGCCCGCGAAGGAAAGTAAATGAACACATAGAGGTAATCAAAAGCACATATATAAATGTGTCAAGTTGGCAGATAGAAGCAGGCTAAAAAAATATCAACTATAACAAAACATAAGACAAATACACCTTGAAATAGTCGTAAGAGCCCAAATAAGAGTTTTGGCGAGATATGGGTACCAGCTGGAAGAGTAAATCAAAATATGACAATTACAAATTACACAAAATAATCATGATGGCACACGATAAATCCTAATAAGCGCAAAAAAAAACTACAAAGACATGAATTGGAGTTGGTAGGAAAATAGAAGCAAACTGAAAAATGACCCTAATAAAATGTCCCAAAGAAAATTATTGAAAAAATAATCGTGAGCCTGCGAATAGAAGTAAATGAACACATAGAGGTAATCAAAAACACATATATAAATGTAGCAAGTTGGCAGATATAAGCAGGCTAAAAAAATGAACTATAACATGACATAAGACAAATACACCTTGACATAGTCGTGGGAGCCCAAAGAAGTGAGCAGCAGCCACACTGTGAAATTGAATGATGAAAGGAGTAACTTGCGGTAAAATATACTTGGCACAGGGAAGAAACCACCGATAAATGTAACTAACTAAACGACGTGTAAGATACTGAACTGAACAGCTAAAAGTTGATAAAAAAGTAAAGAATTTAAGCGATGGGAAAACTTGAATGTGTGTGGCCATCATTATGGCCCAAAATGGCAGCTGCAATGAGCGTGTGTCAAACTGTTTGGCTGCCAGGATCCTGAAGCAGGTCGAAGCAGATGAGCTGCTCCTCTAGCAGGTCGAAGTAGATGATCCACGATTTTTTTCTTGCACATCGAAGTCCTCAAATAGGTGCACGCGGTCAGATTTCAAAGCTACAGGAGAGGGGGGTAGGGGGATAATGAGCTATGGGTGAGGGGGTAGGGCGTAGTGTAGGGCCACTATTCTCCGCACACTGTGCGTGCGTAAGTTAACGTAGCCGAGCAGTCACGAGCGCGCTGGGAGGGATAGGTTAGGCTTCACCAGGAGCTGGTGGTATACCTGCCCTCGCAACGTTAAAGCACCCTCTTGCATAAGTACACGCCGAACTACGTCGGGGAAGGCTTAAGGAATCACTCAAGTTTCTAGGTTAACGGAATGGACCAAGAAAACAGTCTTCAAAGTCTACCAAAAGCACGTAATAGGTTTCATACAGGGCCATAATGACGCACAAACGCGACAATGTCAATGGACAATGAAATACCAACCACGTAGAGTTACCAGTTGCTCCAATGCTGACCGACGAGAGTACCACGGATTTTGTTTTTAACACATTAATTCGGTATGTTTCCACTAATGCCGCTAAAGGGGAACTCCTTTGGATATGAGAGCAGTTCACACGTCGAGCTGATCTAGAATAAATGCACTTAAACAGGGTATCAAGAGGCCTATTGTTTCTGCCGTGGGACGGGGGTAGAGGGTGGGGGTGTGAGAGGGTAGAGACCCGCCCTGTGTTAACATTGGGCGTAAGCCTCGATTGGGAAGGCACGACACTATGAGGCCACTCTGGTTGGCGCAATTGAAATCACTCATCACAAATTGTGTTAAACAAAACCTTCAGTCCGAACACAACAAATTGCAGCAAATTCATTTATCTTCTGTTGGGTCCCACTTTCACTGACGTTCGTCTCTTCAGACCGTGTTTAGATGATTAAAAACGTCGAAGCACACTACCTGACACAACCCTCGTGACGGGAATATGTAACAGTGCGCTTTTTAAACTCTGAACAGGTTCCCGTCCATTCTATACAAACGCAACACTGTTCTTCGTCAATTGCACCATCCGTTCAACTTACCGGCAATACATAACGAACTGAAACCTCTACTTCTCGAATTGCAGCATTCATTTAATCAAATTTGCTCTTATTCAGCGGAATAAAGTAAGCGCCGCGTCACTCAATCGGCACCACGACCAGCAAAAAACACGGATTCATCAGTCTCACCAGCCATTCTACTAGCTTTACTTTACCGTCCTTCAGGCGCTCGGTCACAACGACGCCCAAACCAGCGGCTTCCCATGCTTTTATCATGTCTACCGCCTCCTGTACCTTGTCCTCAGTAATATCCGCAACAAGTTTCCTGCCCAAAATCGGCATTCGTGTACCAGCACACACAGCAACAATGTCAACCGTTCCTCAACAACAACCACTTTTCAACAACAACCGGCTTGTTACAAATTACCGGCTCTTTCATTTTTCACCACCTCCTTCTTTCAGGTTCCAGTTTCTCACCCTATTCACCTCTTTCCAGTGCATTTTTTTGTTCTCAAAATTCTGGCACAACTGTCTGCCCCACCTAGTATGAGCGTCCCTGTTGGCTCTCACCACCGCTTCACATTTTCTCTTCTCTTTATAGTTGTTGTCTCCCATTCTTCTTCCATTGCTTGCAAGTCCTGCCCTCTCAGGTTTTTATATTGTGGAAATGATGTCATTAATTTCTTATCTGCGACTTAGCAAGCCCTTGTTGAGAATAGTGTTGTCAGTTCGTATCATCATTTCTCAAACACATTAATTACGCGGCTTAGAAAATAATTTGACGAATGAATCGTAGTATACTAGTAGTAATAAATATGGTTGGATTTTTAAAGCTACAGTAGCAAAAGAAAATTCGTTTAAGACCGAATATTTAGATAAATCATCAACGATCATTTTCCGTTCGATATTTGAACTCGTCGGAAATTTAATTGATATTATCCATGAAGAAGCTTTGTCCAGATATAAAACCGTAACAAATTTCAATATAAAGTTAAATTCCACGTGGGAAAGTCTTGTTTGTTTTTCCGGTTAGAGACTAACCATAAACGATTTTTTTTTGGCTACTGTATACATGGAATTTTTTTGTTCGCAAACCTATTTGCGATGATAACATGGCTTTTAATTATTAGATTGCAGCAGAGGGAATGAAACACGGGCATTTTCAAGAACACAGTCACTCAATTACAAATGAAATACCAGTTTTACACCAAAAACTATCCAATAATGGATCTTCTCCTTCATGGTTGCCGAGCTCTTCCTTTTCCTTTTCATACCACTATCCAACGGTCATAATGTACGGTGCAAATGTACCTGCTTTTGCTTATAAATAAAATTCACCATGCTCTGCTAACTCTTGCAGATCACATCGACGTTATTCTGTCCAAAAACGTGAGGGGTCTCGTGCAAGTGGCTCATGTTGTGGTATGTTGCTCACCAAACATAACCTCACTTAGTGGTTGGAGCACCGTTGTAACTAAATTTTAACTGGTATTTTATTTGTTGAGTTCAACAGAGTAGACAGATAAGCCGGATAAGGCTGAACTATATATTAATTGATGTGGTTAAATATTGATAGCGTTTCTCCACGCACCGTAGAGTATCCAGGGAACGAGCGTGTGGCCGCCGCGCAGTGTGTTCGAAGTGCTATCAATGATGACTGATTGATTGGGGTGCTGAACACGAAATCTTTAACAGCTCGAGACTGCTGGTGTTTAAAACTTTATCCAGGAAACTGATCCAGCAGTAGTTTCTCTCTGATGAATCATTACTTTCAACAATGAAAGATATACCGTGAGCCTACCAGTGTCGCCTGTAAATAGACATATTTCATTTTGACATTCTTTGGGAAAAAGATCGATTAACTAAACCATTTGAATTATATCGTGAACGGGCGATTAACATCAGACTCTACAGAGTAAGTCCCAAGTGACGTACAAAAATTCTGCGGAAAATGTTCACTATTTGTCACATCAATTCTGTCGGGAAACAATTATCTACTCCCCCACTAATGTGGGCATTCGATCGTTAGGCCAAAAAAAAAACACCGCTGTCTTTCTGTCACATAATGATTGTTTGAGTTGTGACCTGCCGGTGTTTTTCTTTAATGCGATTTCTTTGCTACACTTTCTCATGCTCAGCCAATATTACCTAGGCGTTCTTTGAAGAATGCGCACAAGAGGAGGATAGACATTAGACAAGATTCCATGACATTGCCTAAAAAGATCTTTTAATTCGGAAATTGTTTTCCTCACCTTTGTCAGCTATCATTTCGCCTACCCTCGTTCTTATTATTAAGCCACTTTGAAATGCAACCTAAAACACCATTTTGACCATTGCAATCCTCCCGTGTCTGACATATTAGCTCGTAACATTAAGGTTGATAATGACTTGTGTTCCTTCCAATCTCACAGAGGTTGACGGCACTCAAGTCACAGGTCATCAGATTGGACAATCTTCGGAGTCAGCTGTGAAGACAGTACCGAAAGACATTCAATCCCAATAAGACCTCCTCCTGTCCAGTCGGCGGTCAAAAAAACGCTCAGTTGCCAGTGATGTTGCTGGTGTATTTGATCCATTAGGTTGCTTACATTCTGTAACTTTTTGGAGAAGAATTTTCAAATAAAATTTGTTGGAAAAAATACTAGGAAAGATGGTTCAATTGAATGACCACTAATATCAGAGCGGGTATTGCATTCGTGGATAATCTATCTACTCTGCTTGTGACTAGACGTTTTCGTATATTCCCGAACTTCTGAGATGCAAAATTCGACATTTTTGTCTCTGCCAGCAAGTGGCATCCTGTATTGTGTCTCACGCGACATCTGACACTGGGAGCAAATTTTGTAATTGCAAAATGTGCAGTAGCTCCAGCGCATGTGAACTATTTCCCTACCTCAGTTGGAACCAAATGCTGTATGAACATCGCTACAGGAATGACGTCATTCCAGCGTCATTAATTTGAGTCCGAGTTTGAAATGAATAATATTGTACTGCTGACTGATAGTCTTGCAATGGATTAAATTAGATGTAATATATGAAAAAAATGGCAGGAGGGACCCTGCGGGATGAGATCAATGATGACGTTGTTAGTACGTGGATGGTGAGGAAGTTGAAGAGATTAGAACGTGAGTATTGAGGAAGTTGGAAAACAGAGTGATTCACGTGATCTGAGGCGGTTCGACTCATGGTGAGGATGGATCATAGGAAATCGGTGAAAATGTGTGATGAAAGCATAGATGAGTATGCGTGCATGTGCCTATAGAGGAGCACCGAAGTTTGGGAGGCAGGGTGTCGTAAAGAGACAATATTGTAAGGGAAGAGAGAGCATGCAATGGATATTCGTGAGTGAAAAATGATTGTGAATGGTTGTAATGTAACTATACTATCTATTACACAATATCTCCATTCTGCGTAACACTGTTCAATTAGCATTTATTGTTTATGCGACTTGTGTTCAGAATAATTTTGCGGTTTAGTTGCATTTCGGAGACAACCAGTATACTTCATCCCACTGAGTCATATATTCATGTTTTTAGATCAACACAGTCGATCTGCACTAGAAAACAAGGAACACTCATGACAAAGTTCGCGTTGAAGATTTGAGGGCGGAGCTGATTCGCCACGGCACTGGGGACCGATTCCCATCGGTGTAGGTGTTGAGGCTCTTGGGGAGAAGCGAGGGTGTCAACCGCTAGGACGTTCAGATAGGCTGACTCTGTGCTCTTAAAGGGACGTGTCGGAGGGAAAGATACGCATTAGGCTAAATAAGTGAGACGAAAACTGGAGGAGCTCATGGCAAACTAACGGGCAGCAAAACTAAGTGTGGGAAATCGTGTCAGTGAGACGGCTACAGAAACGAGGAAAATGAGTCGTAGAATGTGGTCGGACCCATTCAGTGAACACCTAATAAAAAAGTACCCACGATAGCAGCCAACGTACAGGACATCACATCATCAGAAACATAAACTACAGCAATCATATTCAGGTAGAGATTGGGACTCTTCATCAGTCGGTTCAGAGACGGGGGGGAAATCTAGAGAGTATAGGACAAAATATGATATGCTGCTATATGTGTAAAGGAATCACTATCCAATCTAAAATGGAACGTTGTTTGCATCAAATCAGACCTGGAACGCCGCTAAATCAGCTGAACAGACTTAAACCCTCATTCAACGAACCGACGGATGGAAGGGTGGGAGGTATGTCTAATGGCAAGAACACTAGGATGCGCGAGTACCAAACAATCTTAATTGCCTTGTAACATACATTGAAATATGATATCGATACGCTATATATAAACAATAGCAAGCAATACTCAACAGCCGGTTACTGAGTGAGGGTTTTGTTCTCCTTTCAGTGAGGAGGAAGTTGTTCCGGGCACACAACAGGACTCTACAGAAGAAAGATCACCCAATTCATGCCTATTGATGTGTCTCGCACTAATCGCATGCCCGCTTACTAATTCCCATTTTACGAATTTTCTGGTTTAGTGTTATAACGTTTTTGAGCCACAAGTGTGAGCCAACGCGGCACTGTGTGTTGTCCGCAGGTAGGGAAAGAATTAAACTCTGACGTATATAGTCAAACGATGCGGTAAAAGCAACCGTCGCTGCGTCGCAAACAATATCGGCGATCGTAAACCTGTGTCATAGTACTTGTTGTTGAAACGAATGCTCACCTCCAATTAGCAAATATTACACTATCGAGCTCTTGAGTTATTGGTCCAGTCATTCAACCTCCCTATAAAACGTTGACAGTTCTGCATAAACTCATTCGACTACGTCTTTGAATCTTCACCCTCCTTACCCTCGCTAGGCTATCCTTTACTGCCGCTGCATCGTAGAAGCTCGGCCCGCAAAATAGCTGTGAAAATAAGAGGATTGACCATTTATCCACTTTGGTATACAACACTGTGTCACTTTCCTCTCCCTTCTTGTATTGAATATTGTCGCTTTCAATTCGATTTTCCTTACATGGATGAATTTTGACGCGGCCCTGATGCGCATTCCCACCATGGGTGTCTCGTTGAGAAGCGGGCTAGATGAGGGAGAGGGATGGCTGGTAATTAGGACACGCAGCTGGAGTGAACCAGTGATTGCTGTCGCGCCCTGCCGCTGACATTGATATTAGACCTTACACCTGACCCGAAGTGTAGGTAACGGGATCCTGTCCGGGCTCTTATACTGAAGGGCTTTGTTTTGGTAAGTATGTAAGTACACGAGAGGAGTGTGAGGTGCGTCATGCCGTTCGATACACCCTTTCTGAGGGAATTCCTGGCGTCTGTATCTGGAGCTGTGTATGAGCCGGGACTAACAACCAATCTTATGTTACCAACCTCGTAGTAAATTTTTACGTACTATACACATCTAAGTGATATTTCTGCATAATCCAGCATTTAATTCAAAATAATGAAGAACATATCCTAATTGCAGTATAGATCGAGTCAAAAGCGTAAAGCAGTTGAACATGTTCACCAATATCTGGTCAAGAATCATCAATCAAAAATCAACAGAGTTGTCCGGAATGTGAAGAAGACTCGCGGCAGGTTCCTGTTTATACATAAATTATTGTCACGCACCTCTTTACGCTTCACATTCAAACCGTCCGTGTAACTAATTTCGATCGATTCCGATAACGTTTTATTTTAATACTTTCCAACTATGAACAAAGTAGCGTATGCCACTTTAACGTTAATTTAATATTATCATTATGCCTATCATCGTGTCTCTCTGATAGTCGGCACTCCGGCTTATTAGCTTCATATGTGGTGTCCTCGACGATAAGAGATAATGAAAATGTATAAAATCATTGGCAGTTAGCAAAGACCTTCTACGAATTTTAAAACGCAGAATGCTTCCAGACTGTGTAGACAAAATGAGTGTCCGGACGCTGAAATGACTTACTTCGTAACTTGTACATATAGGACAATATCTCGCTTTTTGATTTCAAAATGTATATTTTTTTTTATAAAAAAATATCACACCAACAATGCATTTATTCGCCAGTTATTTTTTCTTATAATTCACAGTAACTCTTGGTGACGTAAGAGTAATTCGCTAGTTGCCGGCTCGATATTATGCTAATGTTCATATGCCAGTCGAATAAAATCCTCGTGTTAATGTTCATATGCCAGTCGAATAACATCCTCGTGTTAATGTTCATATGCCAGTCAAATAACATCCTCGTGTTAATGTTCATATGCCAGTCGAATAACATCCTCGTGTTAATGTTCATATGCCAGTCGAATAACATCCTCGTGTTAGTGTTCATATGCCAGTCGAATAACAACCTCGTGTTAATGTTCATATGCCAGTAGGATAACCTCCTCGCAACAATGTTCATATGCCAGTAGAATAACATCCTCGTGTTAATGTTCATATGCCAGTCGAATAACATCCTCGTGTAAATGTTCATATGTAGTAGAATAACATCTTGGTGTTAATGTTCATATGCCAGTAGAATGACAACCTCGTGTTAATGCTCATATGCCAGTAGAATAACATCCCCGTGTTTATGTTCATATGCCAGTAGAATAACATGCTCGTGCTAATGTTCATATGCCAGTCGAATAACATCCTCGTGTTAATGTTCATATGCCAGTCGAATAACATCCTCGTGTTAATGTTCATATGCCAGTCGAATAACATCCTCGTGTTAATGTTCATATGCCAGTCGAATAACATCCTCGTGTTAATGTTCATATGCCAATCGAATATCATCCTCGTGTTAATATTCATATGCCAGTCGAATAACATCCTCGTGTTAATGTTCATATGCCAGTCGAATAACAACCTCGTGTTAATGTTCATATGCCAGTAGAATAACATCTTGGTGTTTATGTTCATATGCAAGTAGAATAACATCCTCGTGTTAATGTTCATATGCCAGTCGAATAACATCCTTGTGTTAATGTTCATATGCCAGTTGAATAACATCCTCGTGTTAATGTTCATATGCCAGTAGATCAACAACCTCTTGTTAATGCTAATATGCCAGTAGAATAACATCCTCGTGTTAATGTTCATATGCCAGTAGAATAACATCCTGGTGCTAATGTTCATATGGCAGTAGAATAGCATCCTCGTGCTAATGTTCATATGACAGTAGAATAACATCCCCGTGCTAATGTTCATCTGCCAGTAGAATAACATCCTCGTGCTAATGTTCATATGCCAGTAGAATAACATCCTCGTGCTAATGTTCATATGTAGTAGAATAACATCCTTGTGCTAATGTTCATATGCCAGTATAATAACATCCTCGTGCTAATGTTCATATGCTAGTAGAATAACATCCTCGTGTAGAATAAATTGTAATTTATGAATGCTTTAGTTTGAACATTGCCGTCTTTCAATTTAATTATAATAGTACATTTACAGCAATGAATGGCTTGCACGCTCGCGCTCACAACGTTCGCATGACAGGCAAGGCATTGCGTCCAGCATCCGTGAA
>SDVV010011968.1:0-15643 GCA_016164225.1 Gammarus roeselii
CCAACCTCTGGGGCAAGCCGACAGGCATGCGCTCGAGGAAAAAGTATGAGTCTGCTGAGCATATGGGCGTGGCCGTCTCTGCTCGACCGTGTGAGATTCGACCGCCTGTAACCTGAATTCTTCTCTTCGCTTCTTGTTCGCCCCGTTCCTGAAATTGTCAATCTGACACTCGACCTTTTTTTCTCCGGGGCTGCAATGCCCCGGGTAGTAGCGGGGTGGTAGTAGCAGGTAGAGGTAATGGTAGTGGTGGTCCTTCTCTTTCTGTCCTTACAACCTTCCTTTTCCTGTATGTGTGCGTGAATTTCTAAAGCCCCGTTGACTATCCCCAACTCTTCTTTCAAGGAAACACTCGACATGAGCACTCGTGCTCGTTTGTTTTCCTTACTCTAATCTAATCTAATCTACTACTACTTTTCTTGAAAAACTGTGGACCCTCTTGAGGCCCCTCTGAATCCTGGAACCTTTGCTCCCCCCTCCCAAATCTACGGTAAACCTACTCTGTATCTACATTCAACCTACTCTGTATCTACGTTAAACCTACTCTGAATCTATGTTGAACCAAGCCCTACGGGGGAGCCTATTATGACTTGCATTGAGGCTCTGGTGGCAATGAGAATCAAATCTATGTTAAACCTACTTTGTATCTATGTTAAACCTACTCCGTAACTACGCGTTAATCCTACTCGGTTTCTGCGTTAAACCTACTCTGTATCTACGGTGAACCTACTCTGTATCTATGTTAAACTTACTCTGTATCCATTTTAAATCTACTCCAAGCCTGCGGTGGAACCACTCATAATCTGCGTTGAACCTACTCAGAATCTGTGTTGAACCTACTCGTAATCTGTGTTGAACCTACTTGTTCAACACACACAAATACATACTACTTCTACTACTTATCTGGTGCATATGGACCCCTTATCAAATCTTATCTGGTGCAGAGGCACCCTTTATTGAATCTTATCTGGAGCGTATGGACCCCAAAATCATATCTAATCTAGGGCTCTAATAGAAGACAAAATCAATATTTACTACTCCACATTGAACTTTTCCAAAAATCTTTCCAGTGTTTCAGGTCAATAATGCATGGGTTTCACGCTTCAGCATCATACACAGAGCTCCACGTCGGGAGCCAGAGAAGGTGGACCCCTCATATAATCGATTCCGTGTTGTCTTTTTTTTTTGGCCTTGTAGCCGGGGCGTAAGAATCTTGATACCATATCCACCGCGTGTCGTAGAACGTGACTAAAAAAAGCGGAGCGAAGGGGCGAGGGATCCCATTCTCTGTAAAACCTTTCCTCAAAGACAGCTAAACGAGCGGGGGGAGGGGAGGCTCATTCCTCTCCGAACCCTGTGGTTGGGGTTGATGAATGTGCGTGACTGTAGTACAAATGATGTAAAGAAGAGGGAGATTGGTGAGATGTTTGTGAGGAGGAAGTTTGATGTGTGGGACGAGATTGAAAGGTAACAAGGAAGGTAAGGCACGAGAAGGGGTGGTTTTGATATTGAATGATCGGTTGGCTAGTAGCGTTACCGAGTGGAAGGAGGTGTCCTCAAGATTGATGTAGGTGAAAGTTAAGTCAAACATAGAAAGGTGGGTATTTGTGAGTGCTTGCGGACCTGGCAGCAAGAGGAGTGAAGAGGAGAAGGAGCATTTCTGGACTGACCTAAGTGAGTGTATTGAGAGTTTTGAAGGTCATTCCAATGTAGTTGTACTGGGTGACCTTGATGCAAGAGTTGGAGATGTAGTGGTGGAGAATGTGATAAGAATGTATGGCGTTCCCAGTAGAAATGACAGTGGAGAAAACCTGATAGGTCTGCGTATGGAGCAGGAGTTGGTGGTCGGGAACAGTTTGTTCTAGAAGCGAGATATCCACAAGTATGCATGGGTAAGGATAGTCCATGGTGCAGTGGTGGAGAGAGCACAGATGGATTTTGTGCTGATATCAAGGAGAGTGGTGGGGAGGCTGTTGGATGTGCGGGTTTTGAGATGGGAGGGTGGAGGAGTGTCTGACCATCTGCTGGTGGAAGGTAGATTAAGAGTGGAGCAGAAGAGAAAGGGCAACAAATGAGGGGGAGGAGGAAGAGAAGTAGTGAAAGTAAGTGGACTGAATGTGAGAAGTAGAGCCGAAGAGTTCCAGCAGGCGTTGAGGGAAGAATATAACAGCGTGAGAAGACAGGACCTGAGAGATGTGGAGGAAGAATGGGAGGCGTTAAGGGATGCGTTGCTGAGATGTGCGAAGAAGGTGTGTGGTGCGCTCGGTGTAGGTGGGTGCAGAAGGAAAGGTTGCGAGTGGTGGAACCAGGAGGTCAAACTGGCATGGGCACCAAAAAAGGAGCGTTTGAGGAGTGGTTGCATGTGAAGTCGGTGATGGCTTATGAAAGCTACCAAAGAGGTGAAGCGAGTGGTGAGGAGAGCCAAAAAAGATGCTGATGCCCGGTGGGGCAGACGGCTGTGCCAGAATTTGAGGAGAACAAAAAGATGTTCTGAAAAGAGGTGAAGAACATCAAAGAGGTGAAGAGGTGATGAGGGTGAGGAAGTGGTAGAAAATGAATATGGCCAGTTGTTGTTGGAAAGTGGTGATGAGCGGAAGAGGTGGGCCAAGTATTTTGATGAGTTGTTGAATGTCGAGGATGATGGAGAGACTGAGATTGTTGCTGTGGGTGGTGGTGCTTGGATGCCAGTTTTGGGAGAAAGACTTGTGGCGGACACTACCAGGGAAGAGGTGCAGGAGGCGGTGGATGTGATGACAGCGGGGAAAGCCCCTGGTTTGGATGACGTTGCGATCGAGTGCCTGAAGAAGGGTGGAGTAACGATTGTCGAATGTTTGGTGAGGTTACTGAACTTGTGTTTTGTGGCAAGCGTGGTACGGATTGAGTGGCGCAGTGCTGTATGAATGCTGCAACTTGAGAGGTATCAGTCTGTTATGTGTGGTTGGTAAGTTGTACGGGAAAGTGCTGATCAAAAGGATTAGAGACTGTACGGACTGTGCAATTGGAGAGAAACAGTGTGGCTTTAGGAGTGGTAGAGGGTGTGGATTCCCGTGTTCTGAGATGGTTAGGGCACATGCAGGGGATGGATGAAGGGAGATAGGTGAAAAGGGTGATGAATGCGGAGGCGAGTGGTTGTAGGCCTAGAGGTAGACTGAAGTTTGGGTGGATGGATGGTGTGAAGCAGGCATTAGGAAAGAGAGACATGAATGTAGAGGTGGCAAGAGAGTGTGCAATGAACGGGCGTGAGTGAAGAACGGTTGTGAATGGTCGCTTGTGACGCTGCTCCGATGTACTTTCCCACCCTCTGGGTCCCGCTGTCGGGATGATCGTGGGTGGGGGAGGCCCGACCATTATGACGCGGCTGGGGTAATCCTGTGAAAACTGTTTGGCCCTGCTGCTGACAACGGATCCTCATACTGCACTCGTGATCCAGAGTGTATGTTGCGGGGGTACTGGCCGGACCCTTTAGCACATAAGGGCTAAGTTGTGTGAGAGTGAGCGTATGAGGGGGTGAGGTGCGCCTTGTCGTTATCCACCCCCTCTTTCTGGGGGATGCGGCCTAGGGTCTGTATCTGTATTTTTTGTTTCTCCAAAATCGTGCTCCTACTTCGGTTTATTTTTTGCTCATTTTTGATTGTGCTTTTGGTACTCACTTTTGTTGGTCTTGCTCTTCACGCTGTGTACCAAAGAAGATGTTTTTTTATTTAATGCAGAGTGTTCACGAATAAAACGGAAATTTAAGGCTTGCTAGCCTAATTATGGAACAGGATTATGCTGTTCAGAGCTCGGCTTCCAACTTCTCTGAATTTCGTTTCACTATTTTTAAATAATAGCTTCAAACTTAGCTATTTTTATGCTCACATTTGATATGGCTTTTATGTGGTACTTATCTAGAATACCATTGCTTCAATGGTAATACACACATTGTTATATTTTGTAGAACAAATCAAATATAATTCGCCCTACCTGGTTTGTGGTGCTGCTGGACAAGGCTGCAAAGGCAAGCGGCAAAAATGCACAGCTAGTCTTATTATTTGTGCAATTAATGTTTGCCTCTCCAAAATGAATAGTGAACTGGATAAAGGTGATGCTTCGAAAATGCTGAGGAGTTTGCCTTGACTAATCAAGTTTGTTTGTAGAATTTACATTCTGCTTCAACTGTGGCGGAGGAGGTCAAAGGATCCTGGCAGACATGATTGATGCGCTTGGGTGGAGGAGGTCACATGTTTCTACCCATTTCTGAGATATATATTTTTGATGATTATGCATTAGTTGATGTAATTGATTTTATCATTACAAATTTATTTTTACATTTAGTGAAACTTCCCCAGACTTCAATGCAGAATTGATCAATTTCTATTCAAATTTAGAACATGCTTGTTAGCTAAGCTGAAAAACATTTGGAGTCTTGTATTATCAATAGAAGCCAGTCATCAAAGATCCTTGGATTGCTCTTCAGCAACACATTGCATCATTAATTTAGAATTTTTCCATCAACATGGCGGTTCCTATTTTTATTTCAGATGTTAGTGTTCCTCTACTCTGCATGGAGCCAAAACACCTTACATCTTTCTTTGCCACAACACATGGACTGAGTAGCAGGGGGCTGAAGAGGTGTCGTCAACAGCTTCAGTCAGATTCAATGTTTGAAGTTGACAAGAGCTGCATAGCATTGCTTTCTCGTGGGGCTTCTACTGCTCAAGAGGGTCATCCAGAACATATGTTGGTTGAAGATGAGGATGAATTTGAAAATGAACATGAACCATCAATCAAAGAGGAACCATTGCAATGGGATGAAATTGAGTATGGGAAAGATGCTATCAACTTTGGAGGAACTGAAGCAGAATCAAATGTGAGTGGTTTGTCTCCTGCCAAAAAGCTGTCTGCTTGTTCTTCAGACCTGATTGTCAGAGATGGATCATTTGCATGCAACTATTGCGAGTACAGTACTAATCATAAGAATAACCTTATTTCACATGTTCTCATTCATGGGAGTGTTGAAGATTATCTTCTCATACACAAGAGGGAGGGGGAGATATTATTTGCTTGCAACCCTTGCAGTTACAGAACTGATCTTGAATGCAGTCTCAAAAGGCATCTTTGCATACATGAGCATGACATTGTTTAACTATTTGCATGCAACCAATGCAAGTACAGTAGTGATCATGAAGGCAATCTTATTGTGCATCTCCTCACACATGAGAGTGACCGTGTCAAACTATTTGCTTGCAAACAATGCAAGTTCAGTTCTGATAAGAAAGGCCATCTCCAAATTCATTTGCGTATACATGAGAGGGACAGAGTTAAACCTCTTGCTTGCAACCAATGCAATTTCAGTACTGATCTAAAAGGCAATCTCAAAAGTCATTGTCGCACCCATGAGAGCGACAGGGTGAAACCATTTGCTTGCAACCTTTGCTCCTACAAAACTGATTCCAAACAAAATTTCACTTCGCACCTCCGCACACATGTAAGTAACGGAGCTAAACCATTTGCTTGCAACCATTACAAGTACAGTATTGATCAAAAAGGTAGTCTCAAAAGGCATCTTCACTTGCGTGATAGTGACAGAGCTTGACCGTTTGCTTGCGAGCAATGCCAGTTCAGTCCTGATTAAAAAGTCCATCTCATAAGACATCTTTGCACGTGTGAGAGTAACAGTAAAACTATTGGCTTGCAACTATTGCAAGTATAGTACTGATCAAAAAGGCAATCTCATGATGCATCTGTGTACACATGCGAGTGACAGAGCTAAACCATTTGCCTGCAACCAATGCAAGTACAGTACTGATCTGAAAGGAAACCTTGAAATGCATCTACGCACACATGAGAGTGACAGGGTTAAACTATTTGCTTGCAACCATTGCAACTACAGGACTAATCATAAGATTGGTCCTTTAAGACATATTCTAGTACATACTCTGGATGAGTCTATAGTTTCAGCCATTGCATGTTAACAACAAATAAAGACCCTGCCAGGTGAGAGTCAGGTAAGAGTCTGACAATCAATTTAGTTGCAATGATTGTTGGCTGTGAATGGCTTGTAAAAGCCACCATCTCAGACGTATCATCATGGCTGTTAGAGGTGTAATGTTTGCTTGACACTATTGGTGTAAAATGTGCAGAAACTGACATCTGATCAGTAACCCTGGATTATGATGCATATTTATCAAAATAATGCATAGCACAGACAACAATAATATTTTGACCAGCTCTCAATCCTACTTATTACCACCAATACTAAAAGGTTATTTTGTATGCATCTAATAAATGCTCTCCAAGGTGCGCGGTCTCCATCTCGCCATTTCACTCTTTTGTCAACGGTCTAGTGACTATACTGCGCAATGTTTCCTCAAAATTACACTATAAAAATACACTAAGAGGAGGAAGAGGAGGAGTAGGACATTGCACATGTTTTTATGTTGAAAAATCGGAATCACTGGGATAATC
Organism: Gammarus roeselii; assembly: GCA_016164225.1. Classification (NCBI taxonomy): domain Eukaryota; kingdom Metazoa; phylum Arthropoda; class Malacostraca; order Amphipoda; family Gammaridae; genus Gammarus; species Gammarus roeselii. The sequence continues at coordinate 6,445 of SDVV010011968.1, forward strand.
ATCCACTTGATCACATACTAATTCAGGCAAACAGGCGCCGCACAAGACTCCTCTACGTTAACTAGTAGGTGTCAATCTCTAAGCGAAAAGGTTACAAGGCACCATGAAAATGTATAGATAACTATCTTTTGATCTGTTTGGAGTAATATTCAATTCAATGCAAAGGTATCATGCGTGATGCCTCATCAAGCATTCATTAAGTTTGACAGAAAAAAATTAGTTACTTTGTCGTTGCACCCAGTCTCTAAACATTGTTCTTTCGCCATACAGATGATTTGAAAGATTCATAAACTAAATCAGCTATTTTTCAAGTCTATTATGTACTTACCAAAACAAAAGTGAGTGCCATTTGTTTGCCACTTAGAGCGGTAGAAGGCACTGCAAAAAGCAGTCATTATAGCGATGAGTCTTCCCTCTTAGTTAATTTCAAGGCCCTTCGAACTGGCTCTCAGACAGCCAACACAGCCAGTCCAGCCATGCTTTTATTCAGAGCGGGTGTGCCGCCTCCATCTATACAACCCATGGACCTGATATTATGGTTGAGCCTGCCTGGTACAACAACTGGGCACGACGTCGTGACGTGCTCGACCTTATCGGTCGAACCCCGGCAGCGTAAACGAAGGTTGGAAAGGACATGGCAGTCTATGCTGTCCTGACTGGAGGACAGCGTGTTGCTCATTGGATGCCCCATGAGAAACTTTGGCACCCTCTTGAATCCACTCTGAACACTGGCACCACTGCTTCCCCTTTCCACGTTGTTGAACCCATCCACAGAAAAAATGTATATGTCAAATGCTTGATTAGAACAGTTATTTAATACAGTCCACGGATTACCGCGTCGTGGTGCGTTTAGATCAGTCAAGACCCGTTGAGGCGAGTTGAGCTGGGTGCGACAAGTTGAGACTGACCAAAATAATTCGAGATGAGCCAAGATGAAACAGTTGAAAATGTTTATTACTTCAAGATTGTACAGTTAACATGTTATTCTATTTCACAGTTATGATATTCCAGGGTGCAAAATTAAAAGCCCTATTTAAGTTAATTTAGAGCTTCTGGGGCAACATAATCCTCACATACTAACCTATCAATATTATCTAACCTATAATACTTAAAAATAGTTGTATCTAGAATTATTAGGCCCAAACACCAACTGAAACCATACGCACAGACAGTTGAATGCCTGACTATTTAACAATACCTGACTATTTAATTATTTAACAAGAGTCCTATTAATATTGAAAATATGAAAACTCAAATATACTGCAAGGTTGTTGCGGTAGTAATTCATCTGCATCTAACAAGGTTACAAATTCAAATGCAATTGAGACGTTGAGAAAACAATGAAGCGATAATAAATCATTGTTGGACTAATAAGATGATAAGTAAAAATCTTTCAGTCATGACTTGAAGATTGATAGGGAATCAATCTGACGGTAAGCAGGCGTTAGCGAGTTCCAAATTTTATCACAATAGATGTGGATACTGGATTTGGTTTTGGATATATTATAACGGGGTATCACAAGGTTATTCACATTTCTTGTGTGATGTTTATGTACATCCAAAAAATTCCTAATGGAATTTTATAGTTTTTGATCATAGTTTCTCTGAAAAGTTGTATTGATCTTCCAGTTTCAGGATATTCATGGCTTCAAAATGCTGATTAGTAAGGGAATTGAATAGGAGGCTATTTAAAGCTCTAATATATTTATTTTGCAGTATAAATATTTATCCGTTTTATTTGTGTCTGTTCCATACCAGGCTTTGATTCCGTAAAATAAAAATGGCTGAAACAAAGTGAAATAGAGGGTTTTAAGGACAGATTGGGGGAGGAATTTATTTAATTTATATAGAATGCCTATAAATTTTGACATTCAGATGATATGTGTGATGTGATTTTTGAAAGTCAGATGTTTGTCAAAATATACCCCAAGGAATTTAGTGCTATCTCATAATTCTATCGTTTCCAATTTTTATGATTGGTAAATTAAATTTATGCTTATATGAGAACTATATGTACCTAGTTTTTTTACTATTGATTCCAATTTGATTTGCAGTTAGCTACTTGTAAACATGCTGGAGTTCCTTTGTAATTGAGGCAGTTAATTTGCTTATGGTGTTTGAAGGGATGCAAGTCAATGAGCTACTATCATCAGCAAGCAGTGTATACTAAAAAGACGATGCATTGACCATATTGTTTAGAAATTTAAGAATAGCAGGGGCCCTAAAAATGAACCTTGAGGAACACCATGACTATTATTGAGCATAATTGATTGGATCCCGTTCACAGTTCATATCGTTTGCGGTTGGACAGATATGAAGTGAAACTATCATTAGTTATTCTTTTTATTCCATAAGACCTTAGTTTAGATAATAAGATTGAATGATCAACACAGTCAAAGGCCTTACAAAAGTCAAGAAATAGAGAGAATACAATGTAGTTTGAGTCTAAAATTATTATATAAGTACTGCAGATGATTCAATAAAGCTTGAGTTGTATTTGTATTGGTTCTGGAGCCATACTGGTTTTCATGAAGGATACTGTTAACATTCAGGCAACGGGATAGTAGATAGTGAACTTTTTTTCAAAAAAATTGGAAAATAAGGCAAGAACTGAGATGGGTCAATAGTTTCCTGTATCAGTCTAATCACCATCTTTGTAAATGGGTGTCACTCTAGCAATTTTTGATGAGTTAGGAAATTTTCCTTAAATTAAGGATTTAAGGATAATCAAAGCTAGGATTGGTGATAATTTCTTATTGATACTGATGGGACAACTATTGATATTTCCAGGGTAATTTTTTTTGGACGAGATAATTGAGGTAATGCCTGGGCAGTAACTGTAGAGAAATGAGCTTGAGATGGATGGATGATTATACATTTCATAGAACATTAACACGATATTTGATTATTTTTTATTTTGTGGGCTCTATTATTTTTCTCTGCCCCTTTTTGATAGTGATAAATTTGTATTTATTATTATATATATTGAGGTTGGTTGAGACAGGGTGACCCAGTGAAGGGGGGTTCTTGTGGGACCAGCGGGACTCAGGGTTTCGGGAACCTGGGGAACTTGAAAGACTAGGAGGATTTCGTGGGACCCACTTGGACCCTTCTGAGGCCCTTTGGGACACCCTTGAGACCCTTCGGGACCCTCTTGAAAAACTGTTGGACCCACTTGAGGCCCTTCTGAATCCTGGAATATTTGCTCCCTCCTCCCATATCTACATTAAACCTACTCTGTATCTACGTTAAATCTACTCTGACTCTACATTGAACCTACTCGGAATCTACGTTGAACCTACTCGGAATCTGCGTTGAACCTACTTGGAATCTACGTTGAACCTACTTGGAATCTACCTTGAACCTACTCTGAATCTACGTTAAACCTACTCTGAATCTACGTTAAACCTACTCTGAATCTACGTTAAACCTACTCTGAATCTACGTTAAACCTACTCTGAATCTACGTTAAACTTACTCAGAATCTACGTTAAACCTACTCAGAATCTACGTTAAACCTTCGCTGAATCTACGTTAAACCTTCTCTGATTCTACATTAAACCTACTCTGAATCTAAATTAAACCTACTCAGTATCTACATTAAACCTACTCAGTATCTACGTTAAACCAATTCAGTATCTACTACTACCTATTCGGTATCAACTTTGAACCTACTCGGTATCTACGTTGAACCTGCTTTGTATCTACTGTATATCTACTCTGTAATTACGGTATACCTACTCAGTAACTACGGTAAACCTACTCTAACTACGGTAAACCTACTCTGTACCTATGGTAAACCCACTCTGTACCTATGGTAAACCCACTCTGTAACTACGGTAAACCTACTCTGTTACTACGGTACACCTACTCTGCAACTACGGTAAACCTTCTCTGCAACTACGGCAAACATACTCTGTAACTACGGCAAACCTACTCTGAATCTTGGTTAAACCTACTCTGAATCTACGCTGCACCTACTCTGTCACTCTTCAATTGCCTTACGGGGGAGTCTGCATTAACTCCGGTAGAAAACCAAATCAAACTACTACTACTATTGGGGAAAAAAAAGAATTGACAAAATTGTAATTTGTTAGATATTTGAGATGGTAGTTTTCATTGGTACTAATAGTATTAGCAATATTTTTTCCGACCTTCACAAAGTATTCATTGAGTATATCAGCTTTATCTTTATCTTCTGAGTATCCGTTATTGTCAATGATATTTTTTTAAAGGCTGGTTACATTTGTTGTTATGTTTTCAAGTAAGTTAATGATCGATCACCTTCCACGTTCATTTGAGATCTTTTTTGTATCCAGAAGAATCTATTTTTGTAAGTTTGTATAGAAGATCGAATCAAGCCTGTAACTGTTTCTAAATTGGTTGTAGGTAACTTTTTGCATTTTGCCTTGCAAGAACAAAGAAAAATACTGATTCCGTGCTTTTATTTCTGATTTAATTAGAGCAGTAATCCAGGGTCTTGTTTTGTCTTTTGGAGAGACTGTTTTTGTTTTTAAAGGACCGCAAGAATTATAACAGTCATCTACTATAGTGGTCAATTGTTTGATAGCAAGATCAGTTGTGTCCACTAATGATTTCAGTGAAATCATATTGATTCAACTTGATATACAGATTTCCTATTGTCACATATATTAATCGGTATTTAATTTGTTCATATTTTTCAATTTGCTTCGTTATTCAATATATTATTCAGAATTACAAAGATAGGCAAGCGGTCTGATATATCAGATATTAATATGCCAGTTATAATTATGCAGGTTTGTGATGAAGATATTATCTATAAGGGTGGCCTTATCTCTGACTTTGTCTATTCTAGTTGTTTTTTATAATATTGGTAATAATGCAAGGCTGTTCATTGAGCATAAGAGTTCCAAAGCATTATTGTCCTTATTGTAATTCATAATATCTATATTAAAATCTCCACATAGAATTAAATGATCAGTCTTTATGTTGTTACATTATTGGATAAATTCATCTAATGTGTTAATGAATAGATTAGGGTTAGCAGATGGTGACTTGTAAGCTGTTGCTATGATCATACATGTATTTTTCAGTTTCATTTCAGCTAAAAGTTTTCCAATGTATGGCATACTGACAGTACAATTGTCTAAAATTTTAGAGGTATATTTATCAGAAATATAGGTGCCGATTGCTCCTCCACGTCTACCATCAGTTCTGAATGTGTGAAAAGAGTTACAGTTTTAAAATGAATCAAATCTTTTGTGTCCTCTGTGAGCTGGCTTTCTGTGAAGCTGATTGCATAGAATTTATAATTTAATGATTGGATAAATGAGTGATAAAATGTCACTTTTAAGTAATAGTGATCTGATGTTCTGGTGTAACAAAGAAAAATTTGTCCCGGTATTTTTAGTATTGCTGTCTGATCTGTTAGAAGTATCTTCATTATAATACTCACTCGTCCTTTCAGTATTTAGATAAGGGTAAAGAACATTCAAATGGTTGGTATCAGGGTCGATAAAGGCTAACAAATTATTGCCCAGGCTTATTGAAACATCTAGTATCTCACCTAGAAAGAGTGAAATAATACAAGAAAGTTAACACGGAATCTGAGAAAGTAAGAAGATCCACGGAGATATTGAATTAAAATGAGGCTCCTATACACCATGGGAATAACCGGGTACAAAGTCTGGTAGCTACATATAATTTAACATATGACTGACTGTTAGCTGTGAAAAAGTAATGAAAAAACAAAAAAGTAAAATGCATAACTGCAAAAGATGATGAACGGCAGTTTAGTATTATCCTTAGTTTGTATAGTATTGAGTTACTGTTGATGATGAGGACAAGTGTTTGTTATTCCTGCAAGAATAACATGGAATGAATTGGTTGGCGTCTTTCAGCAATTTTAAACAGGAGAAAAAAAGTATTAATAGATTTTGAAAGAAACTTAAAGTCCCTTTTGATGTGTTGGGAATGGTAACAAGATCAAACAGTTACGGTCATTCAACATTACCAAAACGAAGATTACAATGAGGGATGAAGGATACAGAGGTTACTGTGCACTTATAGGCCAGTCCTTAACGTATTTCTCCTGATGCACCTGATGTGCTGCATCAGGATTTCATCAAACGCACGCCGGCTGTTCACCACCACACGTCAGAACTTGGTCTGCTGTCCTTGTCGAGGCTCTTCTGGCATTGGCACGGAGGCGTTAACGTTGCCATCGTGGGACCGGGGTGTCCTAAACTTATCCCAGTGGTGTCCTCTTACCTTGCGCAGGACAAACATCACTCTCGAACTGGTGGGGGTCAAACTCTCATTGACGTAGAAAGGTGGTTAAAACTCTTTACATGCTGATAGAATGTCATTCTTCAAGTCTCTCCTGCGTAGATTAATGATGATGCTCCTTTTGTCGGTAGCCTGAGTAATGGACTTCCTGCCTATACGATGAACACAAGAGATGTCATCAGGACTCATTTGAATTTTAAGTTTATTTCGTATAAAGGTGCCTAATAATTTCCAAGCAGTTCTCACCCTCGGAGACATCGGGCACCCCACCAGAAATTACGAAACAGTCCCGTTTCTCGTCGGCTGAGTTGGAGTCAACCTAATCCTCGACAATATTGAGGCGATCACGTAACTCCCTTAACTCATTGTTCTTGTTCTCCACCCTTGCCTGTAGGTCTGTAACCGTAGCAGTGAGTGCAGTGAGCTCTTTACTCTGTATTGCAACAATATCCTCGATGCGTTGGACTGCATGATTTAACGCTGCGATTATGATTTCAGCAAGTGATTCTGATTCATGGGAGAGTTGAGATAGATCGACGTCGCGGGATTCGAAGTGTTCTTCTTCCATCTTGGTCGTAAAAAAATATGTTGTAGACGAGAAGAATCACCACAAAAAACAGCGCCGAAAATAGAGCAGAGTCGAACGCTGGCTAGAATTTGGTCGAGGGGAGATGAAGGGCGGAGTACGCACGCACGCACAACACGACATAAGACGAGGACCCGGGCCGATGATCACAACTGAAGATTTTCACTCATTTCACTGATATTACGATAATTATTTCATTTTAGCTTACCCGGGAATAGTGATAGTGTTTATCGATGGTTCACGGTATTCTGTGAGATGTTTCAAATTCCCATTCTGGTAGCCACATGACGCTGTGTTGACCATGCGTCCACCTCCCTCAAGCATTGGTTTGTGAGATGAGCAGAGACTAGGGCGCTCGGGGACTTGGGTTACCTTCCGGGAGTCATCAGGACCGGGGAGCTCTGGTGATATGGGTTACCCTCCGCGACCCATCGGGCACTTTTGGGACGGAATTTGTGTCTTAACGCTCCCGTGCCACATAATAACTGAGAACCCCCGCTATAGCACAAATTGGTCCCTGGTTTGTGCTGGGACCTTGGACCGCACGTTTGCTTTGACTAAACATTTGAGGTCGTGTGGCGTTATAAGTAAACTCGCTATAGCCAGCTAATAGGTCAGCAAGAGTGAGCCCCCTGGGCCCCTGGCGCAGACCGGAGGGCCGATGGGGAGTCTGAGGAGGCTCCATTTGGGAGGGACCAGCATCCCCTCCAGAACATCAAATACCGGGATTCCATCTGCCAAGAGCGTCGGCCTCGCCAAGATGACCAGCACCACCTCGGCGGACAGCGACCGAAGGGACTGCCGCATCGTTGAGTTGACCGGGAACATCCAGGAAATACTAAATCTGCTGAGCCAAGCAACCGGCCTCTCTGAACGGAGGGCAGAGGTCTTCGCCGCAGAACCAAGCACAATTGACGATCGTCTAACGAGACTGGAGGGTCATGTCAAGACCATCTTCCTCCATATCCACGAACTAATCAAGGGCAAGCCAACTAAAGAACCCGTAGCTTATGCAAGTACCTCCACCTCTGCAACTGACGACAACTTCGACAACTCTTCACCTCACCAAGATCCCAACCGAGCTCCAAGAACTGCAAGAGGGAGGCAATGCACGCCATTCAATGAGTACGACTTGTTCAATAATAGTCCTACCTTTCCAGAGCACCTAAGGATCAAGTTCGACGCCAACGACAGACCGGACATTTGCCCATGCACTCTGCGGAAAGAGCTGGGCTCATTCACTGGCCGCCCAGTCGTGAGCATCGCCACCAGCGGCGACGAATGCTTTGCAATCAGAGTAGACACAGAACTTCAAAGTGACACAATTCTCTCCAGAAACAGACTCTGTGGAAAGCCATGCAAAATGGAGCCACACCCGACTTTCTCTACAAGTTCGGGTCTGATCTATGTTGAGGATATCCCGAAGGAGGAAATCGAGGAGTACATCACTGGACTCGTCCAATGCGAGGACTGCGTTGTCGAAGCTAAGGTTGCACAGAGGATCACACCAAGAAGAGACTACCACAGCCCTAATACTAAAATTCAACTGCCCCACTCCACCAAAATATCTGGACATTCCTTTCTGCGCCACCAAAACCAGGGTTACACCATTTGAGAGACGTCCGATGCGATGTTATAAATGCCAGAAATACGGACACACTAGATGAGGCCGTAGCGGTAAGCAAAGATGCTCCTACTGCTCCCGGGACGACCATGACAAACGGGACAGAGGCTGCCCAGGGGAGGAGAGGAAGAGAGCGATCTTCCAATACCAGATAGATCGCGGAGACGGACGACGAGCGGCAGTGGTCTCGATGCGCTCTTCCCAAAGTGACCCTCCTTCCAGGGAGAGAAGATCGGCACCGTTTCCCACCCACTTCCTCATGACGTTCATAGAAAGTGGTGCAAGCAAAGCTTCTTTTTCAGCCAACCCATTTATAATGATGAAGTCACTCACCGAGCAACTGGGAGGAAAACCGAAGAAAATACAGCGGCAGGGGAGGGAATGCCTGGCCTACGTCGCAGAACGTGAGCAAAGTAGCGCTATACAAAAGATTACTCACATCAATAAATTTAAAGTTACAGTTGAAACGCATCCGTCCTTCAACGATACCAAACGGATTATATACACCTCCCGTTACACGCCTACAACAGACCTTAGTGCTTTCGCTGAAGATCTAGCTGAAGACTACGGAGTTACCGAAGTTCGTCAAGCAGCATGGATAAAATCACGTAACGCAAATTCTACTGCATACCAAATTACCTTTCCGGGACACGACGCACCAGAATTCATAGTAATCCCGGGTGAACAAGGAAGAACCAAAACCTACCCAGTAGCAACAT
>SDVV010011969.1:0-15642 GCA_016164225.1 Gammarus roeselii
CGGCTCTTATTTTGATACAGCAAAAAAAAAGTTTCTATACCCTGGAAACTTGTAAACTTTGGAGCTTAGACGCGAAGAACAGTATGCGATGGTGTTTTCTTACTCACGGGTCACTCATTGGTTACGATACTGCCTCTGCGCAAAGCTACACTTCTGGAGTTTCTGTTGAATTGTTAAATGGCTAGGGTGCCTGTAGCATATAAGAAAGTGGTCCACGTATAGTGATAAAAGCAGAGAGAGAAGAGCAAGGTGTATTACACCATTTTGAGCATTGCGGTGCACGCTTCCACCTGAAATCGCTGTCGCTCCTATGGATGAAAGTCGTATCAAGTCATGATTCAACGGTAACTGACTTAACATCTGCTACTCGAATCCGAAGTAACCGAACGTTATTTTAGACCCTTGAATACGCTTACTGTACGAAAACAGTGATATTTTTATTTCGTGAAATCGTATATTTATTAATATAAACAACGAAAAAAGGTTCAATTAAAACACAATGAAAAGACAAAAATGTATAAATGTTCATTCTGGAATGATAATAACAGTGAAACAAGAACAACAAGGTTCCTGAAAACGACTCGTCTTTAGGAACTGTTGTGAATATTATTGGTACAGTACGACGACCAAGTACAAAACCCTTTGAAAGAGAGATGAGCAGTAACTATGTGTTTCGTAGCGTCTTGGCGATAGCGTGGATTAGAGTGACTGGGATTTCTATCGCGCTATTTTCCTTGACGATTTCCAATTGAATGGAAATTGATGTATCTGAATAGAAAAACAAAAAATTGATGTATCTGAATCCAACAACAAGGAAGTATTAATAGTCATTTGAGCAAAAAGGCACCTAACGTATATTACTAACAAATAGCAAAATATTAATTTCAATCATCGGTGTTTCAGAGGAATTGTTTTTTCTTGCTAAATGACGTAGTTTTTTTAAGTATGCAAAGTAAAGTCAAGAATATTACAGCAAATAGCAAGGTGTTCATTAGTAGCCAAGATGTTATTGATATATATTGATTGTAATAGAAGGATTGGTTCCACATAACTGCTCTGAAAAAATACTACAAATTCATATATAGTGTAAGCAAAAGTATAAAAAATCTAAAAATACATTAAATCAACCATTGTAAACCATGCATACCCACAACATAGATGTCTTCTAAAGCTGCGTAAAGCAGCTTTAAAATATAGTAAGGATACAGGATTATTGAATAAAGCGGCTAGCCCATTATCATACCGTTATATATCACCAGCATCCGAAAAAGCTTCAACTGTTGCACCTTACATACTTGTTGTGTGGATGTTCCACTGAAATCGAATAGAAGGTTATTTTGTTTCCAAGTGCAGGGTAAAGAACAGTTTTTGATAAGTAAATTAGGAGATACCAATACATTGTAGTTCTCAGGAAAGTCGTTCTACGCAGCCGTTGCAAGCGAGCCCGTGAAAACCCTGTGTTTAGTATGGGTATAGAATTGATTGAATTGATCAACGGGGTCGACTGGGGCGCTAGAGCCTTGGAACACATCTCACAAACTAAACATTACGTATTCATGATTTTTTGCATTCTTCCCTTCTCATTTTTTTTGTTCTTTTTCCAAACAAAAAATGGGAGAAAATAACACTATGAGTGATGGTGGTCATGAAAATATAAAAGATAAGTACAATGTAGTAACAACATAACGAACGATATAAATGGGATAAAAACAGATGGTGGAGAGTGAAGGACAGAGAAGTCCGACTGAAAGTTAGGGTTCACACCCAATCCCGGTTGGGTCCCGACTCCGTGCGACCCATGATCCAAGAAGGGAAGCCAAACCATTAATTCCCTTACATATTGAACCGCTTGTTAGGAAACCAATCGCATAAAACTGTAGCAGCGCATCCTAATGCTAGTCTTAACCAGAAGACACCCTTAGTAACCTACATCACCCTACTGAAGTCTGTTGGACCAGACAGCCTCCCGTCAGTTGAACCTTACTGTCGGCTGGATATTGCAGCCTTCTGGGGCGGACAGTCTACAGCGTGCTGGAGTCAACAGTCTACAGCGTGCAAGAGCGCACAGTCTACAGCGCGCTGGAGTGCACAGTCTACAGCGTGCTGGAGTCAACAGTCTACAGCGTGCTGGAGCGAACAGTCTACAGCGTGCTGGAGCGCACAGTCAACAGCGTGTTGGAGCGCACAGTCTACAGCGTGTTGGAGCGCACAGTCTACAGCGTGTTGGAGCGCACAGTCTACAGCGTGTTGGAGCGCACAGTCTACAGCGTGCTGGAGCGCACAGTAATCTGGACCGAGTAGCACACTTGACCACAAATCATACTAGACCTTGCAAACAGTTGGACCTTGCAACCAGCTGAGCCTTGCAACCAGCTGAGCCTTGCAACCAGCCGGCCCTTACAACCTGCTGGACCTTGCAAACAGATGGACATTGCAACCAGCTGGACCTTGCAGCCAGCTGGACTTTGCAACCAGCAGGACCCTGCAGTTAACAACCTTCAACAAGCTGGACACAACAACCAACAGCTGTTAGTTGGAAATAACAGCCTACAGCCAGCTGGGCAGTGCAGCCACCCGGCCTTGCAACCAGTAGGCCTTTACAGACCGCTGGCATCTATAGCCAGTTAACCTCTCCTGCCAGCTGGCCCCTCCGTCCAAAGTACCTCCAGCGAACTAGCCCAAACAACCATCTTACTCCCCCACATCAGGCCGCACCAGCCATCAAGCTCCTCCAAATATATAGCTCTCCTGCTATCTGGCTCATTCAGCCAGCTGGCCTCTTAAGCTATCTGGCTGCTCTAGCCAGCTGGCTCTGTCAGTCAGCTGGCATCCCAGTTTTCTGGTCTGCAGAGCCTAGAGCTTGGCGCTGGCCATGGTGGCCTTGAGCTTGTCCACGCGCTCTTGGATGGCCTGGCCGTAAGCAGGGTCCGCCTTGGCAAAGTTGGAGATGGCGCGCTGCCGGATGAACTCTTGGGCGCCGATCAAGTTATTCGCGATGTTGTCGGCGAGACGGGCGCGCTCTTCGTCCGTCAGCACCTGGGGCGTGACCACAATAGTATATGCAGATCATCTTAAAGTGCCCCAATAGTATCGTAGGGGGTGTTACCATATTAATAGGGGAGGGTGAGGGGACGTGACCACAGTGGAAAAAGAAGTTAGAACAAATTACAGCGTCAATACATTAGTATGAGGCGTGACCCCATTAGTGCAGGGCGTGACCACATTATTGGGAGGTCGTGACCACAATAGGAAAAGGCGTGACCACATTAGTGGGTAGGCGTGACCACATTAGTGGTCACGCCTGGGATATAATGTGGTCACGCCCTCCCACTAATGATTACATTAGTAAGAGGGCGTGACCACATTAGTGGGAGAACGTGACCACATTAGTGGGAGGGCGTGACCACATTAGTGGAAGGGCGTGACCACATTAATGGGAGGGCGTGACCACATTAATGGGAGGGCGTGACCACATTAGTGGGAGGGCGTGACCACATTAGTGGGAGGGTGTGACCACATTAGTGGGGATATCGTGACCACATTAGTGGGAAAACGTGACCATATTAGTGGGAGGGAGTGACCACATTATTGGTAGGGCGTGACCGCATTGGTGGGAGGGCGTGACCACACTAGGGCGTGACCACTAGTAGGGGTGTGTGACTTCATAAAATGGGGAATACCACATTGGGAAGGGGGGGGGCGTCCAAAAACTAGAGGTGCGTAGCCATAGTAGTGGAGATGCGTGTTCACATTTAGTAAGAGGGGGTTACCATATTAATAGAGGGGAGGGGGGGAGGTGACCACAGTGGAAAAAGAAGCCAGACCAAATTACAGCGTCAATACATTAGTATGAGGCGTGACCCCATTAGTACAGGGCGTGACCACATTATTGGGAGAGCGTGACCACAATAGGGGAGGGCGTGACCACATCAGTGGGTAGGCGTGCGTGAGCACATTAGTGGAAGGGATGACCACATTAATGGAAGAGCGTGACCACATTAGTGGGAGGGCGTGACCACATTAGAGGAAGGACGTGATCACATCAGTGGGGATGGCACGACCACATTAGTGGCAAAGCATGACCATATTAGTGGGATGGAGTAACCACATTATTGGTAGGGCGTGACCACATTGGTGGGAGGGCGTGACCATTAGTAGGGGTGTGTGACTACATAAAATGGGGGATACCACATTGGGAGGGGGGGGCGTGCCCAAAAATTAGAGGTGCGTAACCATAGTAGTAGGAGATGCGTGTACACATTAGAAGATAGGCGTGACTTCAATAGTTGCAGGGCGTGACCACATCAGAAAGAGACGGAACCACATCAGTAGGAAAACGTGATCACATCAACAGGGGCATGGCCACATTAGTGGAGGGATGTGACCACATTAGTAGGGGGACGGGACTGTTTTAGTAGAGGAACGTGACCACATAAATCAGGAGACGTGACCATATTAGTAGGAGGGCATGACAACAATAGTAGGGGAGGGGGGGCGTGACAACATTAGTAGGGGGAGGTGATCACAACAGTGGGTAGGCATGACCACAATAGTAGGAGGGCGTGGCCATAATAGTAGAAGGACGTGACCACAATAGTAGGAGGGTGTGGCACCAACAGTAGACGGGCGTGACCACCAAGTGTAAGATAGGGCGTGATCACAATAATAGGGAGCGTGGCCACAGTAGAAGGTGGGTGTGGGCACAATAAAAGGAGAGTATGGACACAATAGTAGGGGAGCGTGACCAAAATAGTAGAGGGTCGTGGTCACATTAGTAGGGAGGTGTGGAAGCATGACCAATGAAGCAAGAGGCGTAAATGCCAAATGATTATGACAATTTAGCTATCCTCAAATCATAAGTGTCTATTACGGTAGATAAGAACATAAGTGAGTGACCAAAGTTTCTAGGGCAGCAGTCATCATCGCGACAAACGTGTCCAGACAATACATGACTAGAGTTCGGTCACTTTCAGAAGAGACGATAACACGATCAGTGGCCAAAATGTTTATAATATTTATTTGGAAGCTACCCTGAAAACGTATCCGGATGCAGTTACTGGGGTACCAATAAGCCAATACCAGTTTCGACACTCACGTTCCTGTACCATTCTCCGCACTGAGTGAAGTTGTCTTCGTCAGCTGAGTTGTAGCGCTCCACGTCGCCCACGAAGGTGTCGGGACATTCCTTAAACTTGGGGCAGTCCGAAGGCCCTGAGAAGCTGTTGGGGAAGTAGTTGGGTGCGCCGCTCTGTGGAGAGAGGGAGGAACAACTGGTACAAGGTAGGCTGAAGTATCGAGTGATGAGGAATCCACATCTCGCTAACGAAGTATATGTAACTAAACATAGATGCAAATGAGGTAAATAAATTTCAGTATATTCAGGATGGGTAGAGAAGGTGAAGAAGAGGAGTGTAAGAAGGAAAATAAGGGTATTCACCCTCCCTATTGGTCCGTGACCACATGCGGCCCCTGAATCCCAACAAATGCCTTAGGGGGAGGGTGGGGGCTCTGAACATCAAATCGTCAGTTAGTGAAGCGATCAGTCATATTCAGTTTCTGAATTTGATTCGGCTACAAGTAACCCACCTGGTTGCCGTTGATACACATTAACCCGTCGCGCTGGTAGTTGGCGACCGTAGTCCTGTAGGGGCAGTTGACGGGGATCTGCATGAAGTTGGGGCCCAGACGGTGGCGAAGGGTGTCGGAGTACGAGAACAGGCGGCCCTGGAGCATCTTATCGGGCGACGGTTCGATGCCGGGCACCATGTGGGCGGGGCAGAAGGCGATCTGCTCGATCTGAGGAGGAAAGATAGAGAGAATGTGATCAAGAAGAGTAAGGTCGTGAATAATAATAATAATTATTATTATTAATCATTTATTTCCATCGTCTAGCAATGTCGCTGTTAAAGTTAGCGAAGCGAGAGATTAAAATGAATTTGTGACAGCTCATTTCCTCCCTGCAGCCACTTTGTGCGGCCAGTTTGCACTTCATGTTGCAAAATATGAGTTCACAACATGTGTTATTTACAATCTTATACACGGCAATTTGTAAGTAGGAAACACATGAGCATGGGACTGACAAATTCAGAATGAATTCATCTAAGCTGACCTATAGTGAGCGTAAGAGGAAGAGGGGATTAACAAGGTCGTGAATTCGAAGGGAAAGGGTTAGCTGATACTCTTGAACAGAAGAAGCTTATTAGGACGAGCATTTGTAACGAAACGACTACGCATAACCCTAATGACATATTGTCCCTGCTACCAACCTCAGCAAAGTAGTTGGTGGGATTGCGGTTTAGAGTAAGGCGTCCGACGGGCTTTAATGGATACTCCTTCTGGGACCACACCTTGGTCATGTCGAACGGGTTGTACTTGAATTTCTCCGCCTGTTCGTAGGTCATCACCTGGTAGGAGAGTAAAGAGTTAGGAGAGGTTATCAGACGTGATGTACGGATTATAGAAACGCTAGTGTGCGTAAACCCCCCAACCTATTTTCAGAGAAAATATCACATTTGATCACTGTATATACTGTGTTTTTTAGACATCATCCGCCGGTAAACAATTAAAGAAGTCTTGTCAAGCCCACGATGAACGTTACATGGACTTGCACTCACACGTGTGTCAACTCTACGAGAAAACTCCTAAGCTCTGATGAGGCCGATGTTGCTCGACAGCATACCAACAGAGCTGAGGGATGGAAAGGAAAGGAAACCATCCTCGAGAGTTCAAAGATTATTTTAAAGCGACGAGGCTTTCTAGCTCGCAAGAGTCATCGTCCTTCTGGCGCCAAATGTCAAAACAGAAAACAGTGCTGCATCAAGTTAGTCTTTGTCTGTCTTCTTTTTATGTTTGAGTTAGGTTTACTATTGCGCAAAGTCGATGTTCTTACGCGGCAAACGTCTATGGTGTGTACGGTTGTTACAGCAGGTACAGGAACTCTTAAGGTGCTGAGGCCATATGGTCCCAGCACTCCCCGGGTGAAAGTAAGGAGGATCAACACACTATCTACTCTGCTTCAGAGCCCCAGGATTCGTTGTAGTCCTGAAGGTGCCGGGCCTACGCGCCCCAAAACCTGCTGAGGGGGAAGATGAAGGAGAGATAGAAAACGTGAACCCCATGCATGAGATCTACTATAGGTGTAGGGAATTTCACGCATGTCAACAGCAAGAAGGGAAAGATGAAAAAAGAACAGTCGTAGAAATAGGTTGCATGAAAGAAAGAGCGCAACTTGGCTGTTATTTGCCACCCGAAAGGAGAATAGTTAGAACCGGTATGTGTGTGATTCAGTGTACGTTTCTGTGTGCATATCTGCGTGTGTGTGTGTGTGGGCACGCACGAGCGTGTGTGTGTGTGTGAATGTGTGTGTGTGCGCGTGTGTGTCTGCAACGACTATTAGGAGAGTTATTAGGGAGGAGTCTGAGATAAGTTTAAAGAAATTTGAACTTATCATACGATGCAAATGAGGTAAATAAAAGTTAACAAATCAGGAAGGTGGAGAAATGAGAGAAAGTGAAGGGGGAAGAAGAGGGGAGTCTGAAGGGACATGAGGGTGTTTAGCCCCTCCCCTGGTTGGGCCGAGACTCCATGCAACCCGTGAACCTAACAGATGTCTAGGGGGTGGAGAGTTCAAAACAAGGTCGACTACCTCTATAATTACGGGCCAGCCTCCACTCCCTCACTTCTACAAAGCGGCACCTGGCAATAACACAGCAGCAAAGTTATCAAATCTGTCTCTAAAACAAGCAATTTACAGTCACCAGCTGGCACATTTTTTTTTTTCTCGTGCAAAATGGACGGTGTCATCCGATGACGGACTTCGGCGCATCAGCATGGCCGTGGGACATCGCTTCACGGACTACGAAGCGATGTCCCACGGCCATGACTCATGAACTGAGCACACCAGGACGTAGGTACACGAATGGAACTCAGTGCGCCTGGATCTATATGGTCCACGAAGGATCTGAGATCACCTGGATACACATGATCCACGAGGGAAACTGAGCGCACCTAGATGTACATGGTCCACGAGGGAAACTGAGCGTGTCTGGATGTACATGGTCCACGAGGAAAACTGAGCGCACCTGGATGTACATGGTCTACGATTGGAACTGAGCGTGCCTGGATGTACATGCTCCACGAGGGAAACTGAGCGTGCCTGGATGTACATGGTCTACGATTGGAACTGAGCGTGCCTGGATGTACATGGTCTACGATTGGAACTGAGCGTGCCTGGATGTACATGGTCCACGAGGGGAAGTCCCCATTAGCGATGGCGTTGTAGAGATCCCTGATGTCGTGGTCGGGGTCAGAAGCGGTCAACTCCATTGCACGCTTGGGGGACAGGTTCCTGAGAATAAAGAGACAACATGAAGTAAATATTGTCATCACAAGATATTATACATACACTAAGTTTGATTATAGTGACCAGGAACACTAGCACAAGAGAGGTAATATCTTTAGAGTGCCATACGCTAGGTAAGAAACTAGCCATCAACTCTTCTGGTGTACGAGACTTAAGATAACTAACCCCTCACAGTCCCCATTATACTCGTCTCTCCTAAATACATCGATGATCGTACCTCCACAGCATCACTTTTCGTGCCTAGCAAGGGTCTCCACAGGTTATTTCAAACTCTCTTTCATGTCACTTTGCTCGTATTACAGTTCAATTTGGACTACTACATTGGAGACGATTGTAAGTTGGTCGTGACAGGTTTTCCTACATCTATTAGCTATTCCTGGATCTTTTCAGCGTGCTAGGAAAGTATTAGACATGTTACTGGGGGAGTTTTGTGAAGTTACTGAGACCATTTTAATCAAGTTACTAGGAGAGTTTTAGTCAAGTAACTGGAAGAGTTTTTACTCAAAATACGCAACGCCCAAGAGCTTTCAAGCACCAAATATCCCCGTCCACGTGGCCGCCCCTTCTGCCAAAACCCACTTTATGCCTTGATCCGTCCTGCAGTGGAATTTGCAGTAGACCGGCTTATTGTCCTTGTTGACAAGTTTGAAGGTGTGGGAGCCGTAGCCGTGCATGTAGCGGTAGCCGTCTGGTATGCCACGCTCAGAGAAGAGGAAGCTCACTTGGTGGGTCGTCTCCGACCGTAGGCTCATAAAGTCCCAGAACATATCAGGGTCCTTGAAAAGGGTGAAAAGAGCTGAGAGGTTAATGTTGTTGATAGCGATAAAAAACAAATTATAATTTACTACACTGAAAATTTTACACAGATTCGTATTTAGCAAATGATTATCGTATATAATAAGTTTCTAGTTAACATCATTTTTTTATGCAATTAGCATTATCGATGTACCAGTTGCGACGAATACTCCTTATGTCTACAGTAACGACACTCATTTTCTCGCAGGATCAGAATCCGACCGGCTTGCGCTGCATTTAATTCTTCAATAGCTTTAGCATGTCTTCGGGTCTCTTAGCATACTCCCACGGTTGTCGTCGGCGTAAAAATTTGATGGAAAGTTGTTGGCATAATTCACTCTCATACCGTTAGCTGAATTAGCTTCCAGTTCTCTTACTGATTCGAACCGAATTGAGAAGTACTCTCGTATCATTGGGGACCGACACTCTGGAGCACATCATTGGGGACCGACACTCTGGAGCACTTCATTGGGGACCGACACTCTGGAGCACATGTTAAGTGAGATTCGCCTGTATTAAAAAAGATGGACCTCTTATCTAATCCAGCCTCTATATTGGAAGATGGCCCTGTAATCTAATCCAGCCTCTATATTAGAAGATGGCCCTGTAATCTAATCCAGCCTCTATATTAGGAAATGGCCCTGTAATTTCATCCAGCCTCTATATTAGAAGACGGCCCTGTAATCTAATACAGCCTCTATACTAAAAGATGGCCCTGTAATCTAATCCAGCCTCTATACTAGAAGATGGCCCTGAAATGTAATCCAGCCTCTATATTAGAGGATGGTGCTGTACTCTAATCCAGCCTCTATATTAGAAGATGGAATTGTAATCCAATCCAGCCTCTATATTAGAAGATGGCCCTGAAATTTAATCCTGCCTCTATATTAGAATCTCAAATGGCTTGAAGTGGGTGAAAAGTCTCCAAAACCAGCTAATCCTACGTTGAGATGGGGGACAGCCCGGACAGAATTGCTTTACCTTGAAATGGGTGACAGAACTACTACCAAATGGCAGTCATACCTTGAGATGGGTGACGGGGTTGCGCTTCTGGGTGTGGATGAAGGATGGGAACAGGATGGGATCCCTGATGAAGAAAATGGGAATGTTGTTCCCAACAAGGTCCCAGTTGCCCTCTTCCGTGTAGAACTTCATGGCAAACCCGCGAGGGTTCCTGCAAGCAGACATGATGTGACGGATTGACTTAGAATTGATTAGATTAGATTGACCCGAGTTACCAGCGCACGATATAGAGGACGAAGAGAACGAAGGCCTCGCTGCAAAGGCCGAAATAGATACTGCACGCTTGGATATTCCCCGCTATGCAAGAGAACGGGGTAAAAACAGCACGATGTGTAGTATCACGTGCCTGTAAAATATGATGAGTAGTGTGATAGAAGAATGCCTCAACCCACTTCGATGGTGTGCCTTTATCTTAAAACATAAACAAAATATTATAAAGAGAAGAAAATTAGACTATATTTAATTGTGACCGGAAGAAATGACAGGCATAAGAGAACGAAACATTCATTCAATTTAATGGAGTTCTACACTATTTACATCAGCAAGAACACACACATACAAACATTCATTCATTCACTATTTTACATCAGCAAGAACACACATACTTTAAAGTGGCTAAATTGGACACGTATAGTTGATGCCGTCGCGTACATCCTTACACTGTTCACTTTGATAGGCACGTGTACAGCAGCACGTGTACAGCAGCACGTGTACAGCAGCACTTGTACAGCAGCCGTTGCTTTTCAAACTCATTTATTTTATATAAAATAATTTAATCATAAATCTGGTCGATGTTTTATTTTTTCACATAAATTATTTGATCATCAATCTGTTCAATGTTCAATATGACTTGAAAAATTTCCACGTCGCATCTTGTCAAAATTTCATAACTATTGGATTGATTTAGTCGCCACACCATTGAACACCATCATAACTATAGGATTGATTAAGTCGCCACACCATTAAACACCATCATAACTATTGGATTGATTAAGTCGCCACACCATTGAACACCATCATAACTATAGGATTGATTAAGTCGCCACACCATTAAACACCATCATAACTATAGGATTGATTTAGTCGCCACACCATTGAACACCATCATAACTATAGGATTGATTAAGTCGCCACACCATTGAACACCATCATAACTATAGGATTGATTAAGTCGCCACACCATTGAACACCATCATAACTATAGGA
This sequence comes from Gammarus roeselii, assembly GCA_016164225.1. Lineage (NCBI taxonomy): Eukaryota > Metazoa > Arthropoda > Malacostraca > Amphipoda > Gammaridae > Gammarus > Gammarus roeselii. Next base: position 11,387 of record SDVV010011969.1, read on the forward strand.
TTGATTAAGTACGGAAACGCAATAGAATAGATTAAAAATCCATCAAATGCGATTAAAAATCTACTAAATGTGATTAACAATCTATCAAATATGATTGAAAATCTATCAAATATGACTAAATATGTATCAAATTTGAGTGTCAGATTTTGGAAATGCTTAATCTGAAAGCCTTGAATAGAGTGATTGGGATTTCTAGTGGGTTGGAGGGTTAACAAACGGAATCGGCCTATTCAAAAATGTCCTGTCTTTGATGACGGAAGGTCGTTACGAATAAAAAATATATCTAACCTAGAGACATAATTTCCATGGGGCCAATTTTGACGCCTTGAAAGACAAACTTGCAAACTTAGACTTCGGGTACCATTTCGGTGGCAAGACCGCAGATGAAGGCTTTTGTATCTTAGAGACTGGGTGGTGCAAGCAAGAAAGCGAACTTACCAGTAGAAGAAGTACAAATAAGCAAGCCCTCATAGCTTAGAAATGAAGTCCAAGGAGCACTTGCTTGGCACCAGATGACGTATCATGCCGCACAACTAATCGCATGCAAGAATCACAACTAGCACATGGGGAGCAGGTAAATGAGTGAAACAACGTAATCCCAAAAGTTGTTTCGCATATGTCCGTGAGAGCACTGGCTTTTTTCGAAACAGTGCAGGAGAACCAGAATCAACAGTTGCATGTCTAACATACTCAAAGAATTCTATGCAAGCGTCTGCACACATGAGGATGTGAAGAATTAGCCAAAAGTCAAACGGTCAAGAAAAGTGCAACAGTTTGAAAATATTCACTTCCTTGTTTGATGAAGTACAAGAACAACTCTGTAAATTGGACATTTACAAACTTGCGGTACCAGATGATCTACACGGAACCTCTTCAAAATCATAGGCAGTTCACTCACGGAAATCTTTGCAACAAGGTCTCCGAGGGCTGGAATTATCCCAGATGATTGAAAAACAGCAAAGTCACAGCATATTCAGGAAGGGTAGTAGGCAAAAGCCACGAAACTATAGACTGATCAGTCTACAGTCGTCTATCAGTCTATCTGAGGTCGGCAAAACCTTGGGAAGATTTTGCAGACCCAACAGAAGCCAATATAGCTGCCTTTCCAATCTTCTTGACTTTCAAAAAGGTCACCGAGACATACGACGAAACCAAAGCTGGCGACCTGATTCATTCAGACTTTTGAAGTGAGTTTGACGAGATCCCTCAGGAAAAAAAATTATGTAGACGTAATAACCGAAAACGTTGTCAGGTGGCTCCGAAATTGACTCAAGGGGGAACAAGCGTGGCTCCAAAATTACCTCAAGGACTGCCAGCAACGGGTCTGTGTTGACCCAGGAAAAACTCAATGAGCTACATTAATATGGAGTACCCTTGGAAAGTGATCTTAGACCCCTCCCCTCTATAATCTATAGAAATGGCATCCGTGCAAGTTATCTTTAATTTGCTGACAACACTTAACTGCCACAAAACAAACTGTGAGGAAAAACGCATACCTTTCAAAAATTATCTTAATTAACTAGTGAACCGCTCTGATAAGTGGCAAATGAACTGTATGTTGACAAATTCACCGTTACGTACACAGGAAAACCCAATATAGATTCTGACTACGTGTTAACAGACCAACAAATGACTGAAGTGGACTAATAACAGGATCTTGGAATGATAATCACCAAAGATCTCACGTGGAGGAACCAAGCAGAAGCCACCTACAAGAATGGCAGTAGAGTCCGTGGCTATGCATCTAACGAGTCCCTTACAAGTTCAGGGACATCGTGCTTCCGTTATATAATTCACTCGTCAGGCCACACGTAGAATTTAGTCGGTTTATGTCCCCTCACCTGAGGGTTGACATCAACAAGACTGAACGCGTTCAGCACCGAGCAACAAAAATAATTCCGGAACTGAGAAATGAGACGTACCCGCAACTGCTCGATGAACTTGAGCTGATATAACTTGAAAGAAGGCAACTTATCGGTGAGCCGATAGAAATCTACAAATACCTAGCTGGTTTCAGTAGAGATGGACCCAAAGGTCACAGAAATAGCGCTTTTAACCCGAGGAATTGAAATAACGGTCAAAACCGTTTACAACATCAGTTGCCGAAAACCTATTTCCAATCTAGATACCAAATATTTGGAACCGTTTCCTCATGAAGTGGATATTATCGACAACGTGAACGTCTTTAAATTCTGCCTCGACCTACACTGGGAGACTAATTGCCCTCGTACGAAGCTAAAATGGCAGGAACACTATTGCCGCGGAAGGGGGCAACAACCTTCATTGGAGCCTTCAGCGGCCGAATGCCCACGAATGGAGGACACCACATCTAGGCTGAGCTAGTTATACAGTAAACTTAAATTTTTCAATAATACTAGAATGTATTCTACAGCCCGTCCCGTGCCTACTACTGCACACTCAATCTGTCGTCCCCTACCATTCACCTGCCCTTAGACAACCTCACCTACTTTCCTAAGCCCTAATTCCTTACTCCCACATAACCTACCTTATATTTCATGCCCTACCCTCCCTTGCCCTCACCTGACAGTGTCAGCTGAGCCCAACTCGCCGCCCACCGTGGAGAAGCGGATGGCGAGGGGCGTCTTCTTGCCCACCTCACTGAAGACGGCGGCCTTGCAGTACTGCGTGATGTCGTGAGTTACCTCGAATTCACCGAAAGCACCTGGAGGAGGAAGGTAATTTATGGCAGGGAGTAAGAGGGGTTGTGCTGGTTGGTGGTGATCATGTCATTAGTGAGGCAGGTTGAGAGGTCGGTAGAGATGAATGTCACTGGTTGTGCAGGTCGATAGGTCGGTAGAGATGCATATCACTGGTTGTTTAGGTCGATAAGTTGCGAGGGATGCATGTCAATAACGATGCTGGTCAAGAGGTCCTCAGGGATGCATGTCACTAACGATGCTGGTCGAGAGGTCCTCAGGGATGCTTGTCACCGGCGGTGCAAGCCAGAAGGTAAGTGGGGATGTGGGCCGAAAGTTGTGCAGGTTCAGAGGTCTCGGGGAATAAATGTCACTGGTGGTGTAGGCAGGAAAGTCGCCATGTATTTCAGCGTGAGGGCGGTCGCTTACTATTTGAAATTATTTTTCGCCAGTCAAAAGAGCAGTCATCTGGGTTTAGACCATCGGCATCTATTTTTAAATTTGGCTTAAAAATTATTCTATTATAGTACTGCTGAATACCTTCCAAAACTGAATAAATTTTGATCTGTTAATGTTGAATAATTTTCTGTATGAGGGCATCACATGTAGATGATGACCAAATGAATATATTTACATGTAAACTCCCAATGCACGTTTGTACAAATTCGTACCTATAAACGAGTACGCACACCGATGTCCTCGTGCATACTCACACGCTCATTAATTAGCACCAACACATCGTAATCAGCCATCGAATTAGTGGACAGTAGAAAATAGAAACCGACTATTAACGATGCACTGAAAATTTTTGAAATCACATCAAACAAAGAATCGTGAATAGTCAACTTTTTATTTTCTACTGTTCAATAATTCGATGGCTGATCACGACGTTTTGGTGCTAATTAATGGGCGTGTGAGTATGTACGAGGATACCGGTGTGCGTATATTTGGATGTATTTGCATGTATGTACTCGTTTATACGCACGAATTTGTACAAACGTATAAAGATTTTCATGTTTATACGTGTGCCGATGTTTTTCACGTAATTTTGTGTATGCATGGATGTGCATTGGGTATTCCATGTAAATATATTAATGTCGTCATCATCTACATGTAGGTTCCTCTTACCAACAACTTTTCGCCATTAAAAAACACGAATTTGTTAAATTTTCATAAATGACGAACATTTATTTCTACAGAAAGTGGGATTTCAAAGCGGTAACAATCCAAATTCTAAGATGTTCATCTTCCTTATATTCCCGTTGTGTTCATTCTGCTGCAGCTTGTCGCTTCAGGCCGGGTTTAATCGAATAACAAATTCACATTTCCTGCTCAGGCCAGCCACGATGCTGTTCTTCTCGTTGTTTACGAACTCCTTCACTTCCGATGGTGGGATCATAAACCAACGCCGAGTTGTAAGATACATTCTAGTTTACTGTACTTCGTAGGTCTAACGATAGAGGGCTTGACACTACAAAGCTGCCACCAGTACCAGTCATAAACTTTCAGCAGTGGGTTATTTCCTTTACTATACAGAACGTATACCAAGTAAAAACAAATAAATAAATTCAAATATTAAATATATATTTATTTGTATAT
>SDVV010011970.1:0-15640 GCA_016164225.1 Gammarus roeselii
TACATTTCGTGCAATGATATTAAATTTGGAATATTCGCAGAAACCACCAGGGAAAAGTGCAAAGAAAGTAAATACTGTTAGATTTCTAATTCAATAATCCGTATTTCGTTACATTAAAAAAACACATCAACCAAACAGAATTCGAAAAATGGTCAAGAAGAATGCAGAACTCGGGCTACAATATCTTAAGAGGTTTCGATGCTGGCGAACAACAACCCTAGAAATGTCTCACGCACAAACATATAAAGTGCCAGCACATGTCAGTGTTCTTCATGGTCTTTAAATATTGATAATTGCATTGACTATTTCAATAATTTATTCAGGCAATAACATTGCAATGTTGATGAACAGATGTCACCCTAAAGCATCCGTTAATAAGTTGAGCCGTGCCGGTGCCGATTAACCCTCTCTGATACCCCTAATAGCAACCAAAAAGCAGCCTGCAGATATAAACATATTGCAACTCATTTCCAATCAGTGGTTATAGCAACCAAAAAGCAGCCTGCAGATAACATATTGCAACTCATTTCCAATCAGTGGTTATAGCAACCACAAAGCAGCCGGCAGATGACATATTGCAACTCCTTTCCAATTTGTGGATATAGCAACCAAAAAGCAGCCGGCTGATAATGACATATTGCAACTCCTTTCCAATCAGTGGTTATAGCAACCAAAAAACAGCCTGCAAATAATAACATATTGCAACTCCTTTCCAATCAGTGGTTATAAATTAGCATCATGACTTACGAAAAATATCAAAGAAGATATAATGAAAGGTAATCTTTTCTAAATGTCCCGGCCAATGTAAGAGATTTCCATCATTTACATTGTCTTAGTCCTAATGTAATCAAAGCCGCTCGCACCGGCCTAGAAAACACAAAACAAGCGAATATGCATGACACAACCTTGGAATCCCCTCTACATTGACAAAACATGACAATACTTACAGAGCGCCGACGCTTGCCCCCCGTCCTGGCACGGCGAGGCTCTGCTACCAGGCGCGGGCTGCTTGCTGACTGGTGCGAGTTATCACAGACAAGAAGGGGCGTGGGATGCCCTCCCAAAGAAGCAGCAGTCTGAAAAATAATTGTGACTTCATATAAACATTTCACAAAAAAATATTGATATTCAGTAACTATTAGCCAGCAGATGAGCATTTTTCAACATAAACTTGCACCGTGGTCTACCCTGAACTAGTTGCCCAATTGATAGGTAACCGGTACCTAGCCTTCCTAACGAACAATAAGAGGAAGAGACAATTCGGCACTAGCATGCGCTAGTTATCTTTCAAATGTGTAAAAAACAAAGCACGTGGACCAGACATGAATGATTAGATTAGAGTGTCAAGGCTTTCTAGTGCACTGACAGACATGAATGTGCTTGAACACAAATGACTGGCAATGCGCTGCGTCGAAATGGAAGAAAAAGCTATTTGTCTCGTCGTGCTAGAAGCCAATGTGAATATATGTATTCTTGCCTGGTGAGGAACACAGCTGTTCAGGATTTGTCGCGTCTATTGTCATTCAGGATCGGCGTCATACTGATCGAAGTGAATTGGAAGCAATTGCGAGAAGCACACCAACTCCAGCGTCATAAAGGAAAACAAATTGTCTATTGCAGGAGTGTTTGGAATGCAAATTCTAGGTTTTCCATGCTTTGTAAAGCGTATTGGAACATCCTACTGTATTTAGGAAATAGTGTCCCCTGCCAGATTTAAAATAGCACTAATTGAATTTTACAAATTTTTCGAGAATGAGTTAATTTTACGATGGAAAATGTGCGCTGCTTTAGATTATCTGTACAAATATTTCAACTGCCCGAAACATCGAGGCATGAAAATATTTGTTCAACCTATAAGAATTTCAAGATTATGTTCCATGAGAGTAGAAATAACTTGGATCTCGCAAGTTAGTATTATGCTGGAAACAATCATTAGGTAGCTTTTTCATCAATGTTCTGCCTATTGTGTGCCAGAAGCATTCTATTGAGTAATTGCAGAAAATCATTTGGTTTCGCCAATTTTCTCGACTGAACATAAAGATGAACTACATTTAATCTCTGCTATGTTTGCCTTGTAGCCGGGGATGTGCCTTGTAGCCGGGGCTTTAGAATCTTGCTACCGTATCCTCCGCGTGTCGTAGAAGGCGACTAAAAGGGCGCCCCGTAGCCGGGAGTAGAATCGTGCTACCGTAACCCATGCGTGTCGTAAAAGGCGACTAAAAGGGGCGGAGCGAAGAGGCTAGGAATTCCGTTCTCTGTAAAACCTTTCCTCGAAGACGGCAAGACAAGCGGGGGGAGGAGAGGCACACGCTTCTCCGAACCCTATTGTTAGGGTCGCTGAATGTGCGCGGCTGTAGTATGAATGATGTAAAGAGGAGGAAGATGTCGAGATGTTTGTGAGGAGAAAGTTTGATGTGTTGGCGCTGAGTGAGACGAAATTGAAAGGTAAGGGAGAAAGTGAGTTTGGTGTGGTAAGTGGAAGAAAGTCCGGTGTGGCGGAAGGTTGGGCACGAGAAGGTGCGGTTTTGATATTGAGTGATCGGGTGGCTAGTAGCGTTACTGAGTGGAAGGAGGTGTCCTAAAACTTGATGTGGGTGAAAGTTAAGTTAGGCGTAGAAAGATGGGCATTTGTGAGTGATAACGGACCTGGCAGCACAAGGAGTGATGAGGAGAGGAAGCCATTCTGGACTGACCTGAGTGAGTGTATTGAGAGTTTTGGAGGTCATTTCAATGTAGTTGTACTGGGTGACCTTAGTGCGAGAGTTGGAGATGTAGTGGTGGAGAATGTGATAGGAAGGTATGACGTTCCCGGTAGGAATGACAGATGAGAAAACCTGATAGGTCTGTGTACGGAGCAAGAATTAGTGGTCGGGAACAGTTTGTTCAAGAAGCGAGATATTCTCAAGTACACATGGGTAAGGATGGCCCATGGTGCAATGGTTGAAAGAGCACTGATGGATTTTGTGCTGATATCGAATAAATTGGTGGGGAGGCTGTTATATGTGCTAGTGTTGAGAGGGGAAGGTGGAATTGTGTCTGACCATCTGCTGGTGGAAGGTAGATTATGAGTGGATCAGAAGTGGAAGGGCGACAAACGAGTATGAGGAGGAAAGAGGTAGTGAAAGTAAGTGGACTGAATGTGAAAAGTAGAGCCGAGGAGTTCCAGCAGGCGTTGAAGGAAGAATAAGACAACGTGCGAGGACAGGACCTGAGAGATGTGGAGGAAGAATGGGAGACGTTAAGGGATGCGTTGCTGAGATGTGCGAAGAAAGTTTGTGGTGCGCGCCGTGCGGGCGGGTGCAGAAGGAAAGGCTGCGAGTGGTGGAACGAGGAGGTCGAACTGGCGGTGGCACGGAGGAGCGTTTGAGGAGTGGTTGCACGTGACGTCGAAGGTGGCTTATGAAAGCTACAAAGAGAGGAGAAGCGAGTGGTGAGGAAAGCCAAAAGGGACGCTGATGCCAGATGGGGCAGACGGTTGTGCCAGAATTTTGAGGAGAACAAAAAGATGTTCTGGAAAGAGGTGAAGAGGGTGAGAAGGGAGAGACAGGAAAAGAGGAAGTGTTGAAAGATGAAAACGGGTCAGTTGTCGTTGGAAAGTGGTGATGCACGGAAGAGGTGGGCCGAGTATTTTGATGAGTTGTTGAATGTCGAGGACGACAGAGAGGCTGACTTTCTTGCTACGAATGGTGGTGCTCAGATGCCAGTTTTGGGAGGAAGACTTGTTGCGGACATTACCAGGGAAGAGGTACAGGAGGCGGTGGACGTGATGAAAGCAGAGAAAGACCCTGGTTTGGATGACGTTGCGACCGAGTGCCTGGAGAAATGTGGAGTAACGATTGGCGAATGATTGGTGAGGTTACTGAACTTGTGTTTTGTGGCAGGAGTGGTACCGATTGAGTGGTGCAGTGCCTGCATTGTTCCGCTATATAAGGGCAAAGGAGATAAGTTTTGCTGCAACTCGAGAGGTATCAGTCTGTTATGTGTGGTTGGTAAGTTGTTCGGGAGAGTGCTGATCAAAAGGATTAGAGGCTGTACGGACTGCGCAATTGGAGAGGAACAGTGGCTTTAGGAGTGGTAGAGGGTAAACCGATCAGATTTTAGCAGTGAGACAGGTCTGTGAGAAGTATTTTGCCAAAGGAAAGCATGTATTCTGGGCCTTCATGGATCTGGAGAAGGCATACGACAGGATTGACAGGGAAGCGCAGTGGAGGGTGTAGCGTTTGTATGGAGTAGGCGGACATCTGTTGAAAGCGGTGCAGAGTTTATATGCTGACAGCCGAGCATGTGTCAGAGTGGGAAGTGAGGTGAGTGATTGGTTCACAGTGAAAGTGGGACTGAGACAAGGCTGCGTGATGTCTCCCTGGCTGTTCAACCTCTATATAGATGGAGTGGTCAGGGAGGTGAACGCGAGTGCGCTGGGTCGTGGCTTCGAACTCTTGGAAGCGAATGGGTGGAGTTGGCAGTTGAGCCATTTGCTATTTGCTGATGATACGGCCCTAGTTGCGGATTCAGAGGAGCAGCTATGTAGGCTAGTGTATGAGTTTGGTAGAGTGTGTGAGAGGAGAAAGCTTCGAGTGAACGTGGGTAAGAGTAAAGTAATGAGATGCTCGAGGACTGTTCATGCGAGCAAAATTAGCGTCACCCTAAATAGAGAGCTCTTAGAGGAAGTTCAGTGTTTCAAGTATCTGGGCTCCCATGTGGAGATAATTGAACTAGTGGAAACTGAAGTGAAGGCGTGAGTGAAGGAGGGGTGTAAGGTGTTGGGTGCACTGAAGATTGTTATGAGCTGCAGGACGTTGGGGATGGAAGCAAAGAGAAGGCTGTATGAGGGTGTTGCTGTCCCAACTGTGCTATACGGAGCTAAGGCTTGGGGGGGGTGAGAGCAGAGGCGAGAAGAAGGTTGATTGTTTTCGAGATAAAATGTTTGAGGAACATGGCTGAAGTAACGCCGAGAGACCGGATCACCAACGACGGGGTTCGAATCAGAACAAGGATGGTGGAGAAGTTGGTGGACAAAGTGGATTCGCGAGTGCTGAGATGGTTCAGGCACATAGAGAGGATGGATGAAGGGAGATGGGTGAAAAGGGTGATGAATGCGGAGGCGAGTGGTCGCAGGCCTAGAGGTAGACCGAAGTTTGGGTGGATGGATGGTGTGAAGCAGGCGTTGGGAAGGAGAGACATGAATGTGAAGGAGGCGAGAGAGCGTGCAATAAACAGGCGCGAGTAGAGAATAGTTGTGAATGGTTGATTTTGACGCTGCTCTGATGCGATTTCCCATCCTTGACATCCCGCTGTCGGGATGGTCGTGGGTGGGGAGGCCCGGCTATTATGACGCAGCGGGTGTAGAGCAGTGAAAACTGTCGGGCTTTGCTGCCGCCGACGAACCCACAGACTGCACTCGTGACCAAGAGTGTATGTTAAGGGGGTACCGGCCGGACCCTCTAGCACAAAAGAGCTAAGTTGTGTGAGTGTGAGGGTATGAGGTGCGCCTTGCCGTCGGCCACCCCCCTTTCTGGAGGATGCGGCCTTGTGTCTGTATCTGTTATCTTTTCTAAATGTCCCGGCCAATGTAATAGAGACTTCCATCATTTACATTGGTTTAGCCATAACGTAACCAAAGCCGCTTGTACCGGCCTAGAAAACACAAACAGGCGAATATGCATGCCACAATCTTGAGATCCCCTCTACATCGATAAAAATATGACTATACTTACAGAGCGTCGACGCTTGCCTCCGGTCCTGGCACGGCGAGGCTCTGCTGCCGGGCGCGAGACAAGAAGAGGCATAGGATGCCCTCCCACTGAAGCAGCAGTCTGAAAAATGATTGTGACATCATAAACACATTTAACAAAAAAAAATATTGATATTCAGAAACTATTAGCCAGCAGATGAGCACGTTTTCAACATACACCTGCATCGTGGTCTAACCTGAACTAGTTGCCTTATCGATAGGTAACGGGTATCTGGCCATTCTAACAAACAATAGGAGCAAGACAATTCAGCACTAGCATGCGCTTGTTATTTTTCAAATGTGTTAAAAACGAGGCACGTGGACCAGCGATCAGTTGGCAAAGGGCGCAAGACACTTCTAGCTTCCTACTGGTAACAACAGGCAACAAGTGAGAAAAATTATGCTGTTACAAAAAATGTATCTTTGGAACTCGGTGTAAACAATTCAAAATTTTAACTAAAAACCGGTAGTTGTGAAAATACCTTATTTAATGTTCAATCTGTTATAAAACAAATAAAATTCCATGAATGGATAAATTATTATTATAGAATGTAAAAGTTTCACATAATTGCTAAAGGCCTATTAAAAATGTCGCAATAATCTGGAAAAGCTGTTTACTGACAACTGGCCAAACGTCCAATCTATTCCTACATCATGGGAAAACGGAAATTGAAAAAAAAAGCAGGCGATAGTTGCGGCTTTCATCGATATCTTATCATCTAACACTAATTAATAATACACAAAAATCCATAAACAAAAAGTCATTACACACATATATGTTAAATTAATGGGAAAAATAAAACAGGACATGCAAAAAAAACGTTGATTTTTTGGTTAAGTATACTCCCAGAGTGAACCCCTTGGAGAAAGCGTTGAACAGACTAGTTAGCATTTGATGTCATCGTAAATTAGCCTTTAGTAGTTCTTCAGATTGATTTTTTTTTCATCGTAAATGACTCAAGAAAAAAACTTTGAAGCTATTTACACTCAGCTCTTTCTCCATCAATGGAAATAAAGTTCTGGTTGAATAAAAGTTACAAACCAAGAAATATAAAACTGCTCTGCATCTCTGGAATTATATAGCGACCGGATGTATTTCCATTATTGCAGATTAGCTGACCAGGCTTAAACAACTGTCGATGGCAAAATGCCAGTTGCATTGTTATGAAGTTATTTGTGCGCCGGAAAATTTAAATTTATGTTTGAAGACGATAATAATTTCTGATGATTTGAATCAAAAACTCCACTACATGGATTTTGTGTAGCTACTAGACCTACAATGTCAATCGACTGCCCCTTTTTAGTGTGATGGAATCAAGGTCTTGAGATGGCAGCTCACTTTCCTATAATCGCTTTGGGAAACAATCCTTTCAGGTACGTCCTCTTACTGGTCACAGGTCTCTAACATCATCAATATCAAGAAACTAATATTGGAATTGGATAGTTTCCAGAAATACACGCATATGAAATATTCGCTTACCAACACCAAGAGAAGAGTATACTGCAATTGCAGTAAAATTAACAGATACTTTTCTGCGGCGACCAGTGATTTTGTTAATTTTTCTCGAATTAAATCTGTTTTCTTTATAATACAAGTATTCAAAGATGAGAATTTCCCTTGGTGGAACATACAGCCACTTTAATATTCAGCTATTTTGATCTCACCATATAATGTGAAAATGAATTCGAATATGCACTTGAGGCCTTCAAGAACTATGAAACTGAAATCAATTGTCAATTGAACTTTGCCTTAGTGCACAAACGCAGCAACTCAATTAGCCTTTGTTAATTGACTGCTATTAGTCATGACGTCATTGGTATGACATCGCATTCGATTACATTGTTCTGTAAACCATTTGTATGCAGACTGCAAAAGTGTGGTCAATAAAGGTGCGCTAGCTAACACTCCTGAATCACTAGAAATTCAATACCCCACAAGACGCCAGTACCTTTTCACTAACGTGATGAACATCATCACAATTCATCAACCATCCCTGATTGTTCATCAAATTTCATGAACATTATTGTGCACAAACACCTGCCAGGAGTACTCGGGCTATCGTGCTTCATAAGAAATTTACCTCATTTTCAGCATGAGCAGTCGAAGAGGGAAGGACTGCATCTGCACTAAGATGCTCCTCTCCAAGAGCTGGAGGTGAGCCGTTGCCCTCTACGTCCAGTTGCCTGAGTGCTTCTATAAGACGCGTCACCTCTAGCTCTTCAGCGATCTCCATGACCTTCTGCATTTGGTTCCTATGAATTTTTGCTTGACCAATATACATAAACTCTAATACTAATTCAAAGTGAAGTTTGCATACTTCTAAATTAACTAGTGGAATTCTGTCCGGACATTCATTGAAGACGCGATTAAAATAGGCTGATGAAGCCGCAAGGATGACACGATGGGCTGGGATGTGGTAATTCTCGCAGACCACCACACAGTCATGGAACAACAAATCGTGATAGATATGCGACCCGATGTCGCCGAACTTGGCGTTGTTGACTATCACCTCTTGGTCCATGATCCCTGAATAAAAAGGGACATTTCAGATAAACCAATCACCAGAGTTCAAGGCAAATAAATGATGTAGAGGAAGAAAAAAAATATTAATGTTTTAAATGTTATCAGTTACAAGCTAGCAACATGAACCAACACTGCAATATCAAAGCGAGTAAGTACCAGCATTGGCATTCGCAGTGCATCCGCACGATGTCTAAATTTTCAAACCTGCATGCGTATGTGGGCAATGCGGGTGTGGGGAACTGGAGTACACAAAGTTGGATAACACAAGCGCTAAGCCTAAACAAAGTATTAAAAAATATATCTACCACTTGAATCAAATGTCGGTTTTATTTGACTTCTATAATGCTCGTTGGCCAAATCATAATCTTGAGTGTTTTGCTAGCATAAAACGATTGACCAAGTAACATTGGTCCCACTAATCTGATGTAATTCCCATCATAAGCCTATATGATAAATTTAGTTACTTCAACAATTTTACATCAGTGGCTCTATTTTATTGGTTAATCAGTACGGTTTGAAAGCCTTATTCTCTGTCCTGGAAAGATAAATCAAGAAAAATTTAATTGATTAGATTTAAGCCACATTCCCACCGGAGCCTCAACGTAAGTCACACAGGCTCCCGGAAGAGCTCGACGATCATGGATTAAAGTAGGATCGCACGCCTAGGCGTGCGAGAAAAACAACGTTGTCAAAGTTAGAACATTTTGAAAATTTTGGTCGCGCCAGACGCACGCTAGGCGCACAAGAAAAACGTTTTGCCGAAACAGATCTCCGCTTTCAATCATTCAGAACTTCATGAGTAATATGTATGCACGCTAGCGTCCTGGTAGCAACGTCAAGATTGCTACAAAGTTAGCGGCTACACGGACAAAGAAAGGTCCGACAGCAACGCCGCACAATGTTAACAGCTACGCGGTCTAGTTCAGTTACGGTAAAATTCCTTGATTCAGATGAGATGAAGACTCAAGACGAAACGATTCCCCGCCTCTAATCCCTCAGAGCCTCATGAGCAATATGTACGCACGCCAGTGCTTCCAAATAGTTTCGTCAAAATTGGTACATCAACTCCAACCGCAACGCATCACAAGGTTTATTGCAACGCGGTCCAGATTAACCACAGAAATTGCATATGGTCTGTGCACGCGCGAGCGAGCACAAACTGAAAAACACTTACTCACAAATTCACCAACAGAAACTTTTGCACAAATACTCTAGCATTATTCAAGATGACAAAATTGTGGATTGTGACGAGGAAAGAAAGGGCAGGTTCATCATGGGCTAAAAACTGCTCAGATTATTGATATCACACTTATTGTTCAAGAAGATAGCTCACCAAGTCCCCCGAGTCTCCACGTCTCAGCTAATCTTAAGCATTTCAGGGTTGGAGCGGGGGGGGGCAGAGGTCTTTTCGGTGCCAAAAGAGCTCGACGAATGCCCAAGGGTAACCCAAGTCCCTGGGTTTTCCAAGCTCTCAGGACCCCTCGAGTCCCCTCGTTTCCGTTCATCTCGGCTAGACTCGACTCGTCTCAACATGTTCCGACTGATCTCGACGCACCTCGACCAGCCTTGACGCGGCTCTCCCCTTTTGTGCCAGTAATCCGTGCACTGTAATAACTAATTTTTCTAATCAAGCATTTCACATTTGAACATTTTGATCTGTATGGGTTATAAAGCATCGGCAGGGGGAAGCAAGAATACCAGGGTTCTGAGGGACCTCATGAGGGTCCTTAATTTTCTCAAAGGGGTCCCAAAGGGTTTCAGGAGTGTCCAAAAGGGCTCCAGAAGAGTCCAAATGGGTCCCACAAATCCCTTTGTCTTCCTAGTCCCCCGAATTCCCCAAACCCTCGGGTCCCTTGAGTCCCGCGGGTCCCACGAGCATCCCTCATTTCCCGGGTCACCTAGTCGCGACCCGCTTCGGTTTGTCTCGACTCATTGCCTCCCCAGTCAACTCGTCTCCGCTCGCCTCAACCTGTCTCTACACGCCATGTCCCATCCACGCACTGTGCCATTCAAGACTTTCACATTCTAAGATCAACATCAATATTGTTTCGCCATTTAGCCATCAGAACGCCTAGCTGTGCTTGGACATTCATTAGGCGCTTGGACATTTATTAGGCGCCCGAGACAGTGCAGTTTTAACTACTAACTAGACTAACTAATAATAGAGCCCACAAAATAAGGAATGATAAAATAATATAATGAAATGTTAATAATCTATAAAATGAATAATCATCCATTCACCCCAAAGTAAGGTTTATTGAGCCTTGAAAATTGTTCACTTCGGCATAACTTCTTACTTAGCAATAAATAAATGCTCTTACACGCTTTTTCTCATATAGAATAGGTTATTTTATTCAAATTCACCTACAAGATCAGGATCAATTTACTTAATTTTGACCGATTTTCAAAATCGTGATGATTCCCATCTCATTTCAGACTTGATATGATGTTGATAATGTGTTCATAATACCATTGAGCTGCATAATGTGTTCCTAATACCATTGAGCTGCATAATGTGTTCTTAATACCATTGAGTTGC
Source organism: Gammarus roeselii (assembly GCA_016164225.1). NCBI lineage: Eukaryota > Metazoa > Arthropoda > Malacostraca > Amphipoda > Gammaridae > Gammarus > Gammarus roeselii. The sequence continues at coordinate 10,795 of SDVV010011970.1, forward strand.
ATGTGTTCCTAATACCATTGAGTTGCATGTGTTCCTAATACCATTGAGTTGCATGTGTTCCTAATACCATTTAGTTGCATTTGTTCCTAATACCATTGAGCTGCACGTGTTCCTAATACCATTGAGTTGCATGTGTTCCTAATACCATTGAGTTGCATGTGTTCCTAATACCATTGAGTTGCATGTGTTCCTAATACCATTGAGTTGCATGAGTTCCTAATACCATTGAGTTGCATGTGTTCCTAATACCATTGAGTTGCATGTGTTCCTAATACCATTGAGTTGCATGTGTCCCTAATACCATTGAGTTGCATGTGTTCCTAATATCATTGAATTGCATAATGTGTTCTCAATACCATTGAGTTGCATAATGTGTTCCCAGTACCATTGAGTTGCATAATGTGTTCCCAATACCATTGAGTTGCATAATGTGTTCCCAATACCATTGAGTTGCATAATGTGTTCCCAATACCATTGAGTTGCATAATGTGTTCCCAATACCATTGAGTTGCATAATGTTTTCCCAATACCATTGAGTTGCATAATGTGTTCCTAATACCATTGAGTTGCATAATGTGTTCATAATACCATTGAGTTGCATAGTGTGTTCCTAATACCATTGAGTTGCATAATGTGTTCCTAATACCATTGTGTTGTTTAATGTGTTCCTAATACCATTGTGTTGCATAATGTGTTCCTAACACCATTGTTGCATGCTGTGTTCCTAATACCATTGTTGCATGCTGTGTTCCTAATACCATTGCGTTGCATAATGTATTCCTAATACCATTGTGTGGCATAATGTGTTCTTAATACCATTGAGTTGCATAATGTATTTCTAATACCATTGAGTTGCATAATGTATTCCTAATACCATTGGGTTGCATGTGTTCATAATACCATTTGGTTGCATGTGTTCCTGATACCATTGAGTTGCATCATGTATTTTCAATACCGTTGAAATGCTTGTATTCCTAATACCATTGAGTTGCATAATGTGTTTCTAATACCATTAGGTTGCATAATGTAATCCGAATACCATTGAGTTGCATACTGTGTTCCTAATACCATGGAGTTGCATAATGTATTCCTAATACCATTGAGTTGCATAATGTATTCCTAATACCATGGAGTTGCATAATGTATTCCTAATACCATTGAGTTGCATGAGTTCCTAATACCATTGGGTTGCATGTGTTCCTAATGCCATTGAGTTGCACGCGTTCCTAATGCCATTGAGTTGCATGTGTTCCTAATGCTATTGAGTTGCAGGTGTTCCTAGTACCGTTGAGTTGCATGAATTCATAATGCCACCGAGTTGCATGTGTTCCTAATGCCATTGAGTTGCACGTGTTCCTAATGCCATTGAGTTGCATGTGTTCCTAATGCCATTGAGTTGCATGTGTTCCTAGTACCATTGAGTTGCATGTGTTCCTAATGCCACCGAGTTGCATGTGTTCCTAATGCCACCGAGTTGCATGTGTTCCTAATGCCACCGAGTTGCATGTGTTCCTAATACCACCGAGTTGCATGTGTTCCTAATGCCATTGAATTGCATGTGTTCCTAATGCCATTGAATTGCATGTGTTCCTAATGCCATTGAGTTGCATGTGTTCTTAATGCTATTGAGTTGCAGGTATTCCTAGTACCATAGAGTTGCAGGTGTTCCTAATACCATTGAGTTGCATGCTGTGTTCTTAATACCATTAAGTTACACTATGTGTTCCTAATACCATTGAGTTGCACTATATGTTCCTAATACCATTGAGTTGCACTATGTGTTCCTAATACCATTGAGTTGCACTATGTGTTCCTAATACCATTGAGTTGCACTATGTGTTCTTAATGCCATTGAGTTGCACATGTGTTCCTAATACCATTGAGTTGCACTATGTGTTCATAATACCATTGAGTTGCACTATGTGTTCATAATACTATTGAGTTGCACTTTGTGTTTCTAATGCCATTGAGTTGCACTATGTGTTCCTAATACCATTGAGTTGCACTATGTGTTCCCAATACCATTGAGTTGCACTATGTGTTCCCAATACCATCAAGTTGCACGATGTGTTCCTAATACCATTGAGTTGCACGATGTGTTCCTAATACCATTGAGTTGCACGATGTGTTCCTAACACCATTGAGTTGCATTATGTGTTCCCAATACCATTGAGTTGCACTATGTGTTCCTAATACCATCAAGTTGCACGATGTGTTCCTAATACCATTGAGTTGCACTTTGTGTTCCTAATACCATTGAGTTGCACGATGTGTTCCCAATACCATTGAGTTGCACGATGTGTTCCCAATACCATTGAGTTGCACGATGTGTTCCCAATACCATTGAGTTGCATGTGTTCCCAATACCATTGAGTTGCATGTGTTCCCAATACCATTGAGTTGCATGTGTTCCCAATACCATGGAGTTGCATGTGTTCCCAATACCATTGAGTTGCATGTGTTCCCAATACCATTGAGTTGCATGTGTTCCCAATACCATTGAGTTGCATGTGTTCCCAATACCATTGAGTTGCATGTGTTCCCAATACTATTGAGTTGCACGATGTGTTCCCAATACCATTGAGTTGCATGTGTTCCCAATACCATTGAGTTGCATGTGTTCCCAATACCATTGAGTTGCATGTGTTCCCAATACCATTGAGTTGCATGTGTTCCCAATACCATTGAGTTTAGTGAAATTATGTTCCTAATACCAGCGCTCGTTCAAGTGAATTTGTGAGGGACGGAATGTCAGATGGTTGATAGGAATACCAGATGGTTGATCGGAATACCAGATGGTTGATCGGAATATCAGATGGTTGATCGGAATACCAGATGGTTGATCGGAATACCAGATGGTTGATCGGAATACCAGATGGTTGATCGGAATAACAGATGGTTGATCGAAATACCAGATGGTTGATCGAAATACCAGATGGTTGACCGGAATACCAGATGGTTGATTGAGTCGATTCTTGCTCAGTTTAATAATGGCGATCATTGAACAGCCATAAATTTGCAATGCATTTCTTATTGATTAGCAGCGCACTCAGTACGTCAACCTAATAACTGACTAGCAGCGCTCTCAATACGTCAACCGAATAACTGATTAGCAGCGCACCCAATACTTCAACCGAATAACAGATTAGCAACGCACTCAATACGTCAACCGAATAACTGATTAGCAGCGCACTCAATACATCAACCGAATAACTGATTAGCAGCACACTCAATACATCAACCGAATAACTGATTAGCAGCGCACTCAATACGTCAACCGAATAACTGATTAGCAGCGCACTCAATACGTCAACCGAATAACTGATAAGCAGCGCACTCAATACGTCAACCAAATAACAGATTAGCAGCGCACTCAATACGTCAACCGAATAAGTAATTAGCAGTGCGCTCAATACGTCAACCGAATAACTGATTAGCAGCGCACTCAATACGTCAACCGAATAACTGATTAGCAGCGCACTCAATACGTCAACCGAATAACTGATTAGCAGCGCACTCAATACGTCAACCGAATAAGTGATTAGCAGCGCACTCAATACGTCAACCGAATAAGTGATTAGCAGCGCACTCAATAAGTCAACCGAATAACTGATTAGCAGCGCACTCAATACGTCAACCGAATAACTCCACTAAACGTTTATGCTCTATTCATGAACCTGCATGTGAAAATCTCTTATTGTTTAATGATATTACAAAAAATAGCAGCAAATCCATCTGCGGATGTCAATATTGTACCATCTGCAATAACCTCCGCATCACAGTCGCATTCTTGGACGATCAGTCACCACAACACTTAATACACGAGGCTTTAGTGGCCAAGCCTCACCTAAACATCTATTCGAGAATCTGGTACGATCCGTCACAACAACACTTAATACACGAGGTTTGAGGGGCCAAACCTCACCGCATGTCTCCCCGATCCGTATAAGTATATCTGTACTACAGACTGTCTGCATACCACGTGTCTCCCCGATCCGTATAAGTATATCTTTGCTACAGACGTGTCTGCATCCCACGTGTCTCGTCGATCCATATAAGTATATATGTACAACAAACGTGTCTGCATCCCACGTGTCTCCCCGATCCGTATAAGTATATCTGTACTACAGACGTGTCTGCATCCCGTGTATCTCTCCAATCGGTGAATGAGTCTCTTAGGATGTCTCTCACATATATATGATCACCTGGTTATTGCATGTCTCTATGTACCTTGCAATTCTCTTTAGTTCACGCCTAATCCTGCCCCTTAAATGAATCTCTTGAGATGTTTAGTGGTTAGAGAATTCGAGCATTTGTTTGGACACTCAAAAATTTGTCGGAGAAGCCACGCGGTTAGAAACGCGCAGAGACCTTCGCGATGAGACTCGCGCTGGAAGACGCGCGCGAAGAGATACGTACGGAAGACACGCGCGGAGAGATACGTACGGAAGACACGCGCGGAGAGATACGTACGAAAGACGCGCGCGGAGAGATACGTACGGGAGACGCGCGCGGAGAGATACGTACGAAAGACACGCGCGGAGAGATACGTACGAAAGACACGCGCGGAGAGATACGTACGGAAGACACGCGCGGAGAGATACGTACGGAAGACAAGCGCGGAGAAATACGTACGGAAGACACGCGCGGAGAAATACGTACGGAAGACACGCGCGGAGAGATACGTACGGAAGACATGCGCGGAGATATACGTACGGAAGACATGCGCGGAGATATACGTACGGAAGACACACGCGGAGAGATACGTACAGAAGACACGCGCGGAGAGATATGTACGGAAGACACGCGCGGAGAGATACGTACGAAAGACGCGCGCGGAGAGATA
>SDVV010011971.1:0-15639 GCA_016164225.1 Gammarus roeselii
TTAGCAGTGTGCTGTGGCCCGCTGCCGCTGATATTAAGAAGGACACGATTAGCAGTGTGCTGTGGCCCGCTGCCGCTGATATTAAGAAGGACACGATTAGCAGTGTGCTGTGGCCCGCTGCCGCTGATATTAAGAAGGACACGATTGGCAGTGTGCTGTGGCCCGCTGCCGCTGATATTAAGAAGGACACGATTGGCAGTGTGCTGTGGCCCGCTGCCGCTGATATTAAGAAGGACACGATTGGCAGTGTGCTGTGGCCCGCTGCCGCTGATATTAAGAAGGACACGATTGGCAGTGTGCTGTGGCCCGCTGCCGCTGATATTAAGAAGGACACGATTGGCAGTGTGCTGTGGCCCGCTGCCGCTGATATTAAGAAGGACACGATTGGCAGTGTGCTGTGGCCCGCTGCCGCTGATATTAAGAAGGACACGATTGGCAGTGTGCTGTGGCCCGCTGCCGCTGATATTAAGAAGGACACGATTGGCAGTGTGCTGTGGCCCGCTGCCGCTGATATTAAGAAGGACACGATTGGCAGTGTGCTGTGGCCCGTTGCCGCTGATATTAAGTAGGATACGATTGGCAGCGTGCTGTGGGAGACGTTCTCGAGATCATGTTTTATGGTCCGTATGAAATAGATGTAAAAATTCTAATGTTATTCCAACGTGTTTTTTAGCCCTTGACATCAGCGCAACTGATTCTTTTAATTTTCTAAATTATTAACATGAGTAGTCAGAGTAATCAAAAGTCTAAGCAGAGCGTAGCGCTGCAAGAGGAGCCATCTCGCCACCATGATAAACCCAACACTCCATGGAGAGCCTAACACTCCATGGAGAGTCGGGCATTCCATTTGCAACTTATGGCTTCATAGCGAGCCCAACAATCAATGGAGAGCCCAACTCTCCATGGGGCACCCAACACTCCATGGAAAACAGAATACACCGTGAACAGGTCAACACCTCATGAGTAGCCCAACACTCTACCTAGAGACCAGCATGATCTCTCATTTCACAGAACGTTACTGCCCAATAAAATACATTTGACAAATATTTCCAACTCAAGTATATGCTAGGTGGCCTGTCTAAGATCATCCGCAGTGATGTATTCATTCAAGAAATGTATTCATCCAAGAAACTTGAAATCAAAAACACAGCTTATGAAGTCATAATCCATGAAATACCACAAAGTGATTTTCATCTGAATTTCCAATATCCTTCACCAATGATAACGTGCGTTAATGGTATGTCAAAAATTTTCTCAAATATTTATTACGGTTATTTCCTCCCGAGCTGTAAATGGGAGTACTATTTGCTGAGCAATTACAAAAACGCATTGTACTCTATTTGTCAGATATCAAATTGGCGAGTTTCCTGCACTCAAAGTAGAGCATTCTAAGGGCTTCGACAGACGAAATTTGTCCCTGCAGCTGACCTTTACAGTTGTAAGCAATTGTGGGTCACCTCGGGAACTCTGACCTATGTTGATAACGGATGAATTTAGCAAGCAAGTCGGGGAATGTGTCTGTCCAGCTTTGAATGAAAGGCTTACCGACACGTCATGATTGACAATACCTTCTGTGTCTTTATCACTGCATGTTTATGTATCCTTTCTGAGAACTAATTGGGATAATTCCCCCTTTCACGAGATTTTCCACACCATGTACTGTATGAAAACAGCAGGCTCCTGTTTCCAGCTTTGTGTAGAGACAATTGGGCTATGTCAGCCATTATGACTGTTATCTGGACAGACATCATCTTTTGAAACCATTGCATCTTGACATGGTGCGACACAATCGTGCGCAGGAATGACTGTTAGTTTTTAAAATCTTCTAGCATGGGTGGTCTTTCAGTGCCTTGATTGGTATTGATGAACATTTTCAGTATATGTGATTGGAAAGCTAAGAGTAATGAGTGCCAACTCTACAAATCTGTAGTTATGGAAGAGGCTAACAAATTAGGTGAGCAATTTATTGATTGATGTATAACAGCTTGGGAAAATAAACCCTGAGTGAGTTTGGATGTCGAACAAGGCAATTTTTCGATGCTACAGGTCAGTCTCCTCAGAAAATTTCGGCAGGAAAGCTGAAAGAATAGAGTGGATGGAGGTAATGATAATAAGAAGAAGAAGAAAAAAAATCATTATTATTATTATTATGATTATTATTATTATTATTATTATTATTATCATCTTTATTGAGGTACTCGATGGTACAATAATGGTTACAACAGAAAATAAGTTCAACAAAATGTAAAACATTCCTACAAATACATAACAATTATCGTCTAAAAAAAGTACACGTGAAGACAGATCAAGATTGAGTTATACGGCAACAATTTGTATATTATGTTTGTGACATGCGTGCTTACAATACCTTCATGTCCTTTTCCAACATGAATATGTATACAAGCAAAAGTGTTCTAGAGTTTTAGTATTAATCCACCTATCAGTGTACATACTCGAGGTGGCATCTCAACCTGACAGCCGCCCGCATTTAATTGGCCCACAACCTAGATATGCAGTTAAGAGTCAAACATTATTCCTATTAACATCGGGATATTCCTTCACAAGCAGTATTCTGTCCCATCTTTCTTTAAGTGGGGATGGTTCGTATCCCTCACTTACATCCTGCCTCCAGGAAGGGATTATTCGAATATTCAAGTCGTTCCCGAAGGCTGTGTGCTCTTTTTCTTTCTTGTACTTTCAGGCAATCAACATCATATTCTGCAAATACTAGGCTAGCACTCGTTCTTCTTGGGACACCCACCAGTCTCCTGAATATGTCATTGTATGCTACTCTTAACATCTTAACATCTTAACATCCGTTGTACAAAAGTTGAATTTCTTAAAAACTGGTTGCCAACCGCATTTACCTTCCGGTGTTGTTTAGAGATATCGTCATTATACACCGGTTATTTGTTATTAAATGCCCTAGGTAAGGGAAACTGTCCACATACTCCAGCGGGATCCCGCTAAGTGCCCCATCCTTTCTGTACTGGAATCTCTGGTTGGGGGGGTTTCACTAGCATACACACGGATTTGCTAGTATTGCATTCGATGTCTAGTATCGAGGCCTTAGTCTCACATATATTTAGCATCGTCTGAAGAGCATCTGCATGCTGCGCCAGAAGGACCATGTCGTCTGCAGAGATAATCGCGTTAACACAGCAGCCGTCAATGTGACACCCAACACGGCTAAGAGGTAGTAGGTCATGTAGGCTGTCTACATACACATTGAAAAGGAGAGGCTTCCTTGTCTTATACCATTTGTTGTTCGGAACGGGTTTAAAAATGAGCTTTTCCATCGTATTACCCATTCCAGCTGCTGGTACCAATACTTTAGCAGCTTAACAATGTGAATTGGCGACCATCTTTCAATAGGTTTTTTGAAAAATGTTCAGTGATATACACGATCAAATACTTTTTAAGCATCCAAAAAACAAAGGTACACAGGCGACCCTCCACTGACAAAGTAATTAATCGACTGCTTTAATGTGAGGATAGCAAATTCCGTCCCATGCTGAGTCTTGAACCCAAATTGGTTGGGCGTTGTTCTCAGACAGTCGTCATGCCTGTTCTGGAGAACTATTTCTAGTAGCTTTGATGCAGCAATAGCAATTGATTTGGGCTTCTTTAGACACGGACGTTCAGACTCAGAGCAAGACGCGATAACCAGCCCACCACGGCACCGATAAAGGTAACTGCAGAGGGTGAGGTCATCCTTCTGTAGTTACCCTTATCGGTGGCACATTTTGCCTTCGATTTTATGATAGGTTTTACAACACCCATTTGTAACTTAGGAATTAAATTAAGTTTAAGGCGGCCCGCGGAAAAAATAGACATGACATGAAGATGTTGAAAAGGACCCTATTTGAATACTTCCTCAGGTACACCATCATTTCCCACAGCTTTGCCATTTTTTAATTTCTTGCCAGCGGTCCTAAGTTCCCACGTATAAACATCATCATCATCATCACTATCCCGATTGAGGGCCTCATTAACAAAAAGCGAGCCAGTGTCGTTGTTGACACTGTTCATGGTATCATCGAAATGGTCGCGCCATATATCAGCAATATTTCTCTCGCCTGTTATGCCATTAACAGATTGAGAAACAGAGCTATCTTTCGGTTTTAGATTTTTCATTTCTTTCCAGAAATCAATCATGCGTCCACTAACAATTTTTTCTGACATATTAGCTGCCCGTAAATCATCCTCGTGTTTCTTACAGTATCGCAATGCGTACTTGCAGTCATTATTCGATCTATTTTTGACATTGTATAGTAAGCCTGCTTATGAATGACCACCATCACGCCTTTGGACATAGGCCGCCTTGCTTGCTTCGTGTAAGTCAGCCACATGCCTGTTCCACCCTGGTGTCCTGTGCCTTCCTTCCCCTTGGTGCTCGTTCTCCATAGGCTGCCTGCCAGCAATGTGAGCCGCCCCACATATACACTCGCAGAGCTCGTCTAACTTGTCTCTGTCAGCTGCTGCATGAATCCGAAGCTGCTTTGGTGGCAAGCTCTCAAGCTGATTGAAAAATACTGAACAGAATATATTAGTCTTAGCAATATCATTGAATTGCCAGTTAATGGACTGTGTGGCTGTATCCCCATTAACCATTACAGGAAGTGTATGTAATGAGAGCTCTGCCTGGAGCGGCAAGTGATCAGACAGTATCGTGTAATCCCCAACAAACACTGGAGTAATATTGTTGTCTATTGCTGGGGTAAGGGTTAAGTGATCTAACCATTTTACTATTCACCCGTTGCGATTAACATGAGTGTGTGTATCCCAGGGTAACAGTGACACGTCCACAAAGTCTAGCTCATTACCTGCAAGAAGTATCTGCCACCCATTAAATGTGCGGCTGCCTGGGGGGCAATTAAAACCCCTATAACACAGACACAATCATGCCTTGATCCTCGAAGGATTGCCTCTAACTTCCAGGTATACACAGTTACTAATTTCACATTATGTTGAGCTGCATAAGCCAAATACACATTTATAAATAGAATAGACATCCCTCTACATACAGAGATAGCCCAAGTATCCTATCATCATTGTACTGCTCATATTTCAGAAATGGACTCACTCTATGAGACCACAGGAAGGTAAATCCACCAAACGTGCGTCCTCTGAATTTCTTCTCCTCTGAATTGATTGAAGATATGGAGGAGGAATGGGTGCTGCCATCTCTGGATAGACTAATCGGAAGCTCGTGCTTGAACAGCCACGTCCCCTGCAGCGCACATATATCATCATTTGTACACAGCTGTTTCCCAACGCTTTCAGCACTGTTAAACCCAATGCACTGGTAAACACAATGGTGTGAATAAGTGACTATTTGCAAGCAACTCCTGCAGTACTGCGGAGACTGGGCAGGACGTACGAATAACGACAACAAACGGAAACTGGTGTACTGTGGCCGAAATGATGTTATGTTAGGAGAAGGGCTGGAATCATGACAAAAAATAACGAAGAGCAACAACTGGCTAGGAGTGCAAGAAGCCAGCAGGTCAAGCCTTCGCTTGAGAAAGTGTCCATCGCGCATGTGAGAGTGATACACCTGACCAACTGGCAGGTTGTTCTCTTCATTTCATACGTTACGCCAGCAGTACTGCTAAGTTTTTTTTCTCAAAACATTCCACGGCGTGCAGATGACAGGTGAATCTTCCGCTGAAAGGATCGGTTGGAAGGAGATAACATGAGTACTCCCTCTCTTTTTCTCTCTCTATAGCTGACTGCGCGAGCTCAGTCTGGCATAAGACGAACTCTCTTTGAAACACTTTGAAACACTTTAAAACAGTCTGCTACCACATCGGCTTACAATTTTTGTATTACAAATGAAAATGAACCGAGCAGAATGTGAACCTGGTTACATGTTTAGTAAGATTTTCGACACATTAACAGAATGTGGCCCCGGAGAAGCAAAATGCTTTTAGGGCGCCCTACCTAAACCTATCGTGACAGTTACCTAATTTAAGTAGTATGTCAAAAAAATCTTGAAAAGTATCGAAAATCACTATAATATTGAAGAAAAACTAAATTAAAGATAACATTGTTCAGAATGAATATGATGAGAAAAAAAGGTAGACAATTGTATAAATAATGTGAAACAAATTGTTGTTTGCGTTTGTATTTAACGTAAATAATGAAGTTCAAGATTTGATTCTTCTTGGTATGGAATTCCGCAATTTGACAACCTTATAGATAATGAAGAATTTTGATTTGGCTTTATTAAAACCTTGTTATATTTATTGACTCGATTTTTTGCTGAGTGCAAATGTACGCAGGACTGTTGCTGTAAATGCTTGAAGAGATGCCTATCATTGTCAAGATGAACAGTTTTATACATATGAACAAGTATTTGAAAGCTAGAGAGATCCTCAGTTTCAAGAATATTCATTGATTTCAAATAAATACATGTATGTCCTAAACAGGAGAGATTATCTATGGCTCTACATGCTATCTTTTGCAACAGTAAAAATAGGGTTGAACTAGGGGAAAATACTTTATTTTGAGAACTTCTGGAGGAAGAAAATATTGTTATTTATGCAGGATATCAATCGATTTGCTTAGTTTAGTTGAAATATAATCTACATGATATTTGAATGTAAGACGACTGTCGAGATACATGGCGAGAAACTTTATGTGATTCACTTCACTAATATTAGCGTTTCCCATGTTTAACGAAGCAATGTCGATGTCACGTTTGTATGAGAATGTAATAAATTTGGTTTTATCGACATTGATGCAAATTTTATTCGTGTCGAGACCATTATTTACAGTTATTAATTCATTGTTTATTTTGATCGCGGTATCCATACCCGGTTTTTGAAAATGAGGCTGACAAGGAACTATCGTCGGCAAATAAGAAGCAATTGAATAGATTTAAAGTAATTGGACGATCATTTATAAAGATTAGAAACAACAGCGGCCCTAAAATGAAGCCTTGAGGAACGCCGTGACTAATATTGGGAAGATTTGATTTACAGTCATTTATTACGTGTATTGTTGTCTAATGGAAAGGTGCGATTGAAACCTATCCAACGCTAGTCCACGCACTTCATTGGAGCGTAACTTGGATAGTAATATTGTATAATCAACGCTATCGAATGCCTTCCGAAAGTCTAAAAATATGGATAGAACAACTTGATCCGAATCTAAATTTTGATACAATATTGCTGGCACTGTTGATTTTTGACTTTGAAACCCATATTGACCACGATAAAGAATGTCACGTCTCTCTAAAAATTTATACAGTTGATTGTACGCTATTTTTAGAATATTTTACTAGTATTGGTAATATTGAAATTGGTCTAGAATTATTGATATTTTCTACTTCACAAGTTTTGGGAATTGGAATGACTCTCGCAATTCTAAGAGACTGGGAAAATATACAGAATTCGAATGATCTATTTATTATTGATGCTAGAACAAGAGATACAATATCACACACGAATTTAAAAACTTTAACAGGTACCGAGTTTATATCAAACTTCTTGTCCTTAGGAGGCATAATAGAATTCCCTACATCTTGCGGTGTGGTAGCTCTAAATAGAACGAATTAGGGTGATCACCTTGCATGTAATGTAACGGATTAAAAGGCTCAGCGTTACAAGATTCAGCAATTGACTTACCAGTACCAACAAGAAACTCATTAAATACGTTAGCAATATCAGCATTGTTTTCATATCTAGTGTCGTTGTGCACAATAGTTTTAATAGCGTCTCTTTTTATTTAAGCCTGATGGGCGGAGAACTTTATTAACTAGATTCCAGGCTGCTTTCGTGTTATCTTTAAATTTGTTAAATTTCTCTTTGAAATATCGTTTTTTAGATACTCTTATTTGATTTGTAACCTAATTACTGAAAAATGTAAACTCATGTTCAGGGTACTTGTTTTACATGTATAATATATTATATGCTTTTTTTTTTTTAATTTTGGAGAAAATATCTGATGTGGTTCATGGTTTCTGCTCAGATTTCTTAGATAAAGCTTTTGTGTTGATAGGACAGCAATTATTGTAAGTTGAGTATAGTATATCAGAGAGGTCTTTAATTACATCGTCAGGATATCTATTTTGCATAGTGTTTTGAAAATTTTGATTTATCAAGGTAAATTGCATTGCTTTCAGAGACTCTTCGTTAACATAGCGATATTCTTGGGATTTATTTCTAAGATTTCTAACAAGACACTTATTAGTAAAGCACTCCCTTTTTATCAACAAGATGGGCAGGTGATCCAGAATATCTGACTATTATTCCAGAGAGGAACTCGTAAGGGGAAGTTGTGAATATGTTGCCAATCAGTGTACAAATAGCTGAAGTTTTAGATATTCGATTACGTTTAATAATCCGTGGAATAAGGGATAAAGTGTTCAATCCGTTGGTAAAATTTAAAGTTCCGGCATCATTGTCGGAGTTGAGAAGATTGAAGTTGAAATCACCACACAAAATAATGTCGTTCTTGTTGATATCGCCAGTTTGCATAACAAAATTTTGAAGAGAGTTGGTAAAACAAGTATAGTTGGCTCAGGGTGGCCTATTGATGGTACCTATAGTTAGTTTTTTGGATTCGTAGCCCATTTTGAGAAATAAAGATTCAACAAAAGGGAGGTACACAGAAATATGCGAGAGCTTCTGAACTTTAAAAAAATCACGAGCATAAACAGACACTCCTCCTCCTCAATGAAGGCAATGACAGGTAGTTTTCAAAGGTGCAGAGAGATTTAGTAGAGTCCGTCAGCCAGCTTTCTGTGAAACAAATTAAGTCAAGTTTATGCTTCAGTGCGCAGAAAAGAGTATGCACGCTGTCAAAATTAGAACATAGAGATCTTGTATTTAAATGAATTTCTGCTAGATCTTCGTTCGATGTATATATTTTTTTTATTAAATGTATCCATGTCATAATAATTACTTCGATCGTCATGGTTTTGTTGAGGATATGATTTAAGTCGGCATCAATATGTTGAAATAGCTCGTCTTCTTCATTATTCATAAATTTTACACTGAATGAAAATTTTAGCGTTTGATTATCTAGAAGGTAGTCAACTAAAATGGTGATTCACCCCGTTAGCGAGGTGTTCTAGCAAAATGTGTATATGTTATGCGGAATAGCTACAAGCCGGACGCCGACAAATGTGCTCTCACAAATTCTCTTTATCTCTCGTTTCGCTAATTCAAATGGCGCATATTAAAACTAAGTTTGATGTATTAAACCTAAGTTTTGAAAGCCCATTGCTAGACGATGGGAACAAATGATTTAATAATAATAATAATAGCATTCATACGATGGGTGAGCTGCTGTGAATTGTGGCCATTCGTAGTCAAAAGAGCCCGAAGTGTCGCTAATCTGTTGACTGAGGAGTTCATCAAGAGCTCGACGGTTGTTGACAGTGAACTTGCGGGACTGTCAAGTGCCGTGACCTGCAGAACCACTCGTGGGTAGCCACACACAAACACTACTCTCCTGAGAACGACAGTTCCCGAAAACAGTGGGATATTTCTTCTTGGCACGACGGAGCCCGTACATGATGGCGTTGCGAGTGGGCGTCAGAGATTCGTTCACAAAAGAATTGTTCAGGTTTCTTCTTTTTACAAGCAGACATGATCTTACTCTTGAGGTCACGTCGACAAAGTTTGAAAATTACACTACGTTTGTCAGGGCCTCGATCACGTTTTTTGACGATCCTGTGAGCCATTCTGATGTCCTCCTCAGCAATGGTGACGCCGATCTCCTCAGACAGTAATTTAATTACAATAGCATTGCAGTCCTCGTCTGCTCTCACTTCGGGGATGTCACCAGAGAAGACCAGAGTATTTTTCTTATCATTGGCCTGGTTGTCATCCATCGCTTCCTCCAGCCAGACCACCCGCTTCTTCAGTTCCTCCACATACGACGTTAGTTCGCTGACCTGCTGCTCTTTGTCGGCTTATTTGGCATCGAAATACGAGATGATGCTGGACATTAGGCACTCGCAATCAGTTTCCCTCCTTGGACAGTTTACTAGTGTCGATCTGTGATAGCAACAGCTGTCTAACTCTGTGATAGCAACAGTGGTCTAGCTCTGTGATAGCAATAGCTGTCTAGCTCTGTGATAGCAACGGTTGTTTAGCTCTGTGATAGCAACAGCTGTCTAGCTCTGTGATAGCAATAGCTGTCTAGCTCTGTGATAGCAACAGCTGTCTAGCTCTGTGATAGCAATAGCTGTCTAGCTCTGTGATAGCAATAGCTGTCTAGCTCTGTGATAGCAATAGCTGTCTAGCTCTGTGATAGCAATAGCTGTCTAGCTCTGTGATGGCAATAGCGGACTAACTCTGTGATAGCAATAGCGGACTAACCCTGTATCCTCATGTCTTCTGGCCACTTGTGCCAGGCTGCACACTGCCGACTCAGAACCGTGTAGCAGTTGCAGGTACCCTCCTGAAAGTCACTGTAACTTGTATTCACATGCAAGTACTTTTTACGGCGCAGGAATTCTCCGATGATGATAACAAATTGTCTGCATGTATCCCGTTCAATTTTTCATTGGGATACATGCCCTGAAAAGGTCTATATAAGAGTAGTCTCACCGAGCGGTTATTCTGCAGTAACGAGGGTGTTAGTCATGCGTCTTCTGAGCCTTTCGACACAATTTCTAGGAATGCCTTCACTCAGGCAAGCCCTGCGGTATCCTAAGGGTGCGGTGTAAGGGCTCGGAGACAAACTGACTTGCGATGCTTATCTTATACCCAAATACCTTGTCAGCGGTGCCAAGATCTGCTAATGTTAGTGTGGTGTATCAGAGATACAGATCTGGTAATGTTAGTGATACAGTCAAGGATCAATATTCTCACGTACATGTTAGTGTGGTGTATCAGAGATACAGATCTGGTAATGTTAGTGATACAGTCAAGGATCATTATTCTCCCGTACATGTTAGTGTGGTGTATCAGAGATACAGATAATTATGTAGTGGAATGGCTTTATCACTGAGAACAGGTAGTGGTGCAAGAGTAGTGGTTATTGGGGAATCTGGATCAAATAAACAAACTATACTTCTTTCACATGTAATTACAATCATTGTAAATTTTTGGTTGCCCTTTTGTATCAGTATAATAAAACATATTAATATCAAAGATCTATGTTACAGTAATTAAATACTAAAGCTGTGATAATCATTTGATGCAAGATATAAACGCAGAAACATCGACCCAAATTATTTTTCAATTGATCGTGCAAATGATCGGAAAAAATATGTATAATTTATTATTTATTTGTTATAAATATATGTATTATTACAATTGAAAAACGACTACACCTAATAAGTGCATTCCTTGGTTCACTCTACGTAGAAGTTACGGGTAAATACAGCCCGTTTCACAAGCATCTTCTCTAATTGCATTCCTCCCCTGCCCCCGCAGTCCATCAGCGAAGATAAATGAATTTTGTTGGTTACCCTTTCAATTTTTGGAAACTTGAGAAAAACAAATTGAAGGCAACGATTCTCTAATGAGACTAACGTGTTACCGTGCAATGTAAAAGTAACTTTTAATGAGACTAACCTGTTACCGTGCATGTAAGAGTAAGCCTTTAATGAGACTAACGTGTTACCGTGCATGTTAAAGAAAACCTTTATTGTGATTAACGTGTTACGGTGTATGCAAAAGACGACTTCTAATGAGACTAACGTGTTACCGTGCATGTACAAGCAAACCTCTAATAAGACTAACGTGTTACCGTGTGTGGAGGACAATCCACATGTTTCCACTAACAGAAGGCATTCCGTGGCATGCACATGTTGTGCTGGTTTGTGGTGGCAATTAAAGCGGCGGCTGGGCAGGCCTTTTGGGGGGGTAGGTGGGTTAGAATCACCCCCCCTCCTCTCCAGTTTGTCTACGCTGATGTCCGTTACTGCTTGCTTTGAATCGAAAAGTAATGTACATCTAAATAAAATTGTGAAGTAACATCGAATATGTAATGTTGGAGGTAAATCTCTATGTATGAGATAAGAATTAGTGCAGTAGTCAATGATTATGGATAAAGTGGTAAAGTAAACCCGGCTTGGCAATTTGAGGCGCTGTTTTCCTCCGCTTGTGTGTGTAGTGCCTTGAAGCAACGCAAGTCTACCCACCATAAGGCGCAGTTAGTGGTCACGTATGAGTTCTCCGGTGTAGATGTGTTTAGTGCCACAGCACAACAGCACACATCTACACATCTACATAGCATACAGCACAAGTGTATCCATAAATACCACCGTTAAGACATAAAAGACTAGTTGTCTATTAGCTACGTAGATCTCTAGGTTGATCTACTAACCTAATTTTATTTAGGATACTCTAGATGTAGAGTAATTGTTAGCTACGTAGATACCTCCGTTGACCAAGACTCGACGAAACGTCATAGACAAAATGGCTGCTACAAAACCCCTAAAGAAGGTACATGTGTAGATAAGAAAATATTTAATAATGCAATTGAACGATTAATAGGTACAGTCTGGATTCTGACAGGATTCGGTTGATAGAACTCCAGTCTCAGAAGATGGTAAAGCTTGAAATTTAAAATAAACATAATGAAGTTGTTTCAAACGGTCGGGTAAAAACAAAATGATAAGGTAAATCCCCACCACACCGTGCATATCAAAGCAAGACTCTAATGAGACTAACGTGTCTCAGTGCATATTAAGGCAAACCTCTAATGAGACTAATGTGTTACCGTAGGGGAGAGTAGGATATGTGCATCAATTTTGTTTAGAACCAGTCTCTCCAAAATTTTCGAGGGGCTTGGAAGAAGGGAAATGGGTCTGTATGAGGCTGGCTCTGTAGAAACTTTGTTGGATTTCAGGATTGGAATGATTTTAGCTTCTTTCCAGATGTTTTGTATAGTATTGTGTATTACGGAAAAGTTAAAAATGTCTGTGAGGGCCGCGATGAAATGTGGCCCTAGGTATGATCTGGCTGATGGCGGCTATGGTCATGGCTGGTGTGAAGGGGGGATCTGTGTTGGATTGATCTGTAACCTGTTTAGCTATTTTAGTATCCTCCTGTTGTCTGGATGGTGTGGTGGGTGGCAAGTGTTAGCGTAATATTTGTTTAGTATGTCCGTTTGTTGTTGGTCTTATTGTATGGTGTGGGTGTTGGGTGGAAAGATTACCTCATGTGTATCTATGTGGTTTGTATTTGTGTTGGTGAGGCTCCTGATGAATTTCCATATTTTTGATGGGGAGGTTCGGAAGTAAGTGTTGCAGACACGTCCCCCCATACGTTCGTCTGTTGCTCCCGGATACCTGCATCTATTTCTGCGTAGAGGATTTGAATTTGAGTTATTCGGTCGTCGGTGGAGGGTGAATTACAAAGGTGGTTTCGCTGCTGAATTTTTCGCCTAATGTTAACCGAGAAGGCGGAATTGAAGCCGCGGGTGAATCCGGCGGGTATGTGTTTTCTGTCTGCGTGATTGAGTACTGTGTTGTAGTGTTTCGTGGCTGTGTCAATGGATGTGTATTGGGTGATGGCAAAATCTTGTAGGGTGATTTCAATTGATGCTGTGTACTCGTCCCAGTCTGCTCTCTTGTTGTTACGAAAGTGTGAAGGGGCTTTTTATTGATTGGGGATCGAAGTTAGTAGTTAATGACTATTGGGAGGTGGTCGGATGACATGTCTTGTTGGACCACCCAGTGGCAATTTAGCGCGAGATTGGGGGGTCAGAATGAGACTTCTGGAGAAATCGGTTGTGTGTTGGAATTGAGAGTTTTGCGAGTGGTTGAAAGACATGAAACCGTGTCCCCTACGCAACACGGTTTTAGGGCTCAACACTCCACAACTACACTCCTCATCACTCTCACCCAGACCATCCATGAATGTCTTGAACGAAGATAAGCAAGCCAAGCAAACCCTGGTATGCGCTCACACAGTTCCGAGACATGTCCTCATAAACAAAATACTCAACACTCACTTCCATCCAAATTACAAGAAGTGGCTTGCAAATTTCCTCTCCGGTAGACATGCACGCACTCTCTACAACAATGAACCCTCTCGAATCCGTCACTTCCTCAATGGTGTCCCAGGGATCTGTGCTTTCCCCCTTCTTTTTCAGTGCCTTTATGCATGACCTGCCCATTCCAACAGAACCAAACACCCACATCCGCTCATACGCGGACGATCTCACAGTAATCACACAACACCACAAACATGAGACCTCAGCTACACCTCCAGGAGTACTTGAACTCCCTTGGAATCTGGCTGCGGACAACAGAATCAAGGTGTCCACAAGCAAGTCGTCCCTCATACTGTTGACTGCGGATAACAGTACACACCGTATCCACCCCATGTCACGCTCAACAACACACCCATACCCCACAGACCTCTACAACCATCCTTGGAGTAATTTATGACACGGGGATGACATTCAAGCTTCACAGTGAGTACCACGGGTACTCACTAAAACATCTTATGGTCACTAACAGGAATCAATTACAACACTATACAAACAGTTCATCAATCCCGTAATCTCCTCCGTAAACACCGCTTGGTCCTCGGACCTTCCACCCACACACATTAACTCCTTGCAAAAAATACGGAATACGGTCTACATCGCAACGGGCTGTAAGCAGACCTCACCCATTCCGCGTTTGCATGAAAAAAAAAACAAGCTCCTCCCTCACTAGCATCATCTTGAAATGAGAGGGACCCAATTCTTCAACAAGATTTTAGGCCAGGCACACCCCTGCCACAACCTACTAAGCCCTCGTCCAACCAACCAACACCTACATAACACACCGGCAACGCACTTCGGTTCCCTTTATGCGACCATTCCTGGACCTGGGGATAGCAGATCTATGTACATTATTATTATTATTATTATTATTAAATACAAACAGATACACGCACACATCACAGCTCCTGCAATAGATGAACACAGAGCCAACACGATCTTGCAGAACCACACCTCTGGGGTGGACGTGGAGGAGTTGGGGTTGACCGGGGGTGACAGGGTCCACCTGTCAAGGCTGCGGTGCGGCACCACACGGTCCTAAAGTCATACTGGGAAATGTCCCTTCCGATCTCTGCTTGCGGTGCCGGGGTTCACCCGATACGGTCGAGCACTTCATGACGCCGTGCCCAACTACCACACCCGGCAGGCTCCACCAAAACATCACGTCAGTGCGTGATCTATGGGAGCGCCCGCGCGACAACATCACCTACCTCAGGGGTGCAGGCCTAATATTGAGCCTATCAACTGCTGTAGCACTCCCAACACGCACACGTCGGTGGGTTCCCGGGCCTCGGGCTGTGAGCTGGCCTGACTCCTCAATCGCAGGGGGAGTTGCGGTTGAGCAACAACAACAACTATAACGTGTTATCGTGTATAATAAACAAACCACTAATGAGACTAATGTGTAACCCTGTATATTTCACAAACCTCTGATGAGACAAGACCAACGTGTTTCCATGCATGTAAAAGCTGAAACAAGACGCAGTCTACTGAACTCGTAAATCAAACTAATAAAAAAGGGAATTCATCTAGAAAATTTGTTCAGCGAACGCCTGTTAGGTGAAGTAGCACACGCCAGTGAACTCGATGCTCGTTATACAGGTTTTGTATGAAATAAGTTAGGATAAACCTTCTAACATCTACTAGAATTTAGATTTTTGTTCATAGATATAT
>SDVV010011972.1:0-15638 GCA_016164225.1 Gammarus roeselii
TTTAGCAGGAATTAGGCAATGAATTAATAATAATGTTAGTATCAATTGTTCCACAGCACGAAACCGTAATCGTCGATCACTTGTTACTAAAAGAGAATCAAAAATCCTTCCAAGTGAATTACGCTTGCATACTACGAATGAAACTCATAGAAGTGTCAATGTTGTAGAGCCAACATGTAAGTATAGATTATACAGCGTTACGCCAATTCCACCATGAGGTGACCCTGAAGACAGGCGCTTCCCCAGGGGAAGAGCAAAGGGGACGGCCGCCCTGCCCAAAGCATTCTGAATACGTTGCTGTTCATAGGTTAACAATCCTGAATGCTGGATGCGTTGCTGTTCAGAGGTTAACAATCCTGAATGCTGGATACGTTGCTGTTAAGAGGTTAACAATCCTGAATGCGGGATACGATGCTGTTAACAGGTTAACAATCCTGAATGCGGGATACGTTGCTGTTAAGAGATTGACAATCCTGAATGCTGGATACGTTGCTGTTATGAGGTTATCAATCCTGAATGCTGGATACGTTGCTGTTTAGAGGTTAACAATCCTTAATGTAAGATACGTTGCTGTTAAGAGGTTAACAATCCTTAATGCGGGATACGTTATTGTTGAAAGGTTAACAATCCTGAAGGCTGCATACGTTGCTGTTAAAAGGTTAACAATCCTTGATGTTAGAACTGTTTAAACTGAATAAGGAAAATCGACGGTTCAGTTCTTCCCTTGAGAGGATTCCTGGGTACGCGCCTGCCTAAAGTCTACAACACAGCACTTCACACCAGTTCACATCACATAATGATCGTACTTCCAACCACCAGCTCTCCTTAACACAACAAAGTAGGAAGCGTACCGCTCAGAATGTTTGTCCTAACGTGCTTGGCCTAACACAGCTTTGACGCATGACAGGGCATTGTTATTACAATCCCTATCAGGCAGCCTGGTTTGTATGACGATGACGATAATCCCGTGTTGGGCGTATTGTCGTTCATTACGTGCGATGTAATACAAGCAAGATGCCTCACGGGCCTAATGCGACGGCTTAGTGGGGACACATGTTTATGTATGAACTAATACATGTCGGCTGTGACGGAGATCGTATCACGGAGCTGTGTTGCCTTTGAATAGTGGGAAACACCTTCCTGGGAATGCTTCCCAACATGCATTTAGTTTCCAAATCAGGTCGGAATGTTGATGTAATCAATGAGACATTTGTATAATATTACAGAGGCATAGTCATGTTGGCCTTGTGAAGTACGGTGCGGAACCGAGCTTCAATTATTTGTGACCTGTTCAATTTCTTGATTTAAATACGGGAGTAAATGCCTATGACATTCCAATCCCCAATGTTGCTAGTTTTCGACCGATAAAGAAACTAGTGTTGAGAAACTGAGCACAACATATCGGTTATCATGAATCAATTTAGGATGAAATTTATAATTTACCGGACTTGCGACACCAAAAGAGAAGTAAACGCGTTCTTTCATAAACTAATTCTATAGCGAGTTCGATGCCGTATTAAATTATATACGTTTTCCCTTGCACAATCTCAGGACTTGAGTGGGCACATTACAGGTATATAACGCTTCATAATACCGCAAGGCGCTTTCACACAGCCTTCGCCCAGCTTTCACACAGCCTTCGTCCGGCCTTCACACATCTTTCGAATACCTTTCACGCAGTTTTTATCCAGCAGCCCTCACACAGCCTTCGTACAACACCTTCACAGAGCAGTCATCACACATCTTGCACGCTGCCTCCATACGGCAGCCTTCACACATCCTTCAAACAGTAGATTTTACACAACTTTCACACAGCCTCCACATCCTTCACGTAGCTTTCACACAACCTTCACACATACTCTACGCAACCTTCAGACAACCTTCACACAGCCGTCATAAAGCTTCCACGCAACATCAACACAGCTTCCACGCAGCATCAACACAGCTTCCATGCAGCTTTCGCACAGATTTTGCAAATCCTTCACACAGCCTTCACTCATTCTTCGTACGGCCTTGAAACACTTCAGGCAAGCTCCATTCAGCAGCCTTCATACTAACCTTCCCACAGGCTTTGTTTGCACATCCCCTCACGGCCGTCACACAGCCTTCGCACAGTCCTCACATAGCCGTCACGCAGCCTTCATACATCTGTTTTCGTACAGCAGCCTTCATTCAGCAGCCTTCATACAGCAGCCTCCATACAGCAGCCTTTATGAAGCAGCCTGTATAGAGAAGCATTCAAATAGCAGCGTTCGTATAGCGTCTATACAGCCGCCTTCCAACCAACCTTCATACAACCTACACACAGCCTCTCCGTACACCAACTATTGACAATTGCAACGTAAGTTCTTTCAAAGTCTGAAGACTTCCGCTGTGTTCGGTCCACTGCCGACAGCAGCAGCAGCTGCGGCTGCAATAATAAGCACTGACGCCTCCACGATCCTGCTCTGTTGAACACACAGCGGGAACCTTCATTAGTAACTAAGTTTGATCGAACACACAATTGGCTGGGAGATATTTCTACGATGATGTACATTTTTCTTATTTTTTCACCTCAAAGATCAACTCCACATCTCCAACGGGTCATAAACATTCCTCCTGAGGAATCATTTCTTTTGGCATGGTTGCTATCCCTAATTTTTGTTAGCCATTGAGGTGACCTTGCAACAGTTTGTACTTAAACAGTATTGATCTGGACGGAAAAATAACAAACAGCAGAAGAAAGGAAGTCTGGTCCAGTGCCGTGGCACCTCCTCCTTATGCCCCAAGATGGCCCTCTCGTAGACCTTGTCCTTCGCCCCATCTGGCGCACTCTCAGCCAGCGTTGAACGTCACTAATCAGTGACTTCTCTGGGTTTGAAAGATTGGCTAACTAGTGATATTTTAGTCGGGTTTATTATATTTCAATAATTGATGTAACATGATAATGACATATTCACTAATTGTACCGAGCAACAGGCAAAATCATGATCACTAGAATACGGTCAAGATAGTACAGTAGATGAGTGTAATATAATAACTAGATACAGTAGAGTAGCTGATTAGAGTAGAGTTGAAGAGTAGAGTAGAGATGAAGAGTAGAGTAGAGTAGAGTTGTAGAGTAGATTAGAGTTGTAGAGTAGAGTAGAGTTGTAGAGTAGAGTAGAGTTGTAGAGTGAAGTAGAGTATGTTGCAGAGTTGTTGCAGATTGAGTATAGTTGCAGACTAGAGTATAGTTGCTAAGTAGAGTATAGTTGCAGAGTAGAGTAGAATTGCTGAGTAGAGTAGAGTTATTGAGTAGAGTACAGTAGCTGAGTAGAGTACAGTAGCTGAGTAGAGTACAGTAGCTGAGTAGAGTACAGTAGCTGAGTAGAGTACAGTAGCTGAGTAGAGTACAGTAGCTGAGTAGAGTACAGTAGCTGAGTAGAGTACAGTAGCTGAGCAGGGTATAGAATTGTTGCCGAGTAGATAATACTATCTGAGTAGATTAAATAGTATCCGAGAATTCGAATTGTAAATAACGTTATTTCGCTGATTGCTACAAAAAAACAGTGCAATAGATTAAATTTAGAATCAACATCATCTGTTCATTTGTTTACAATGCATTTAAATGGCCGAAGTTCGAGCGCAAAAAGTAAAATAAAGTGTTTTTATACATTGGACACTAATAACAGCACGAAGACCGCCGAACATCTCACTGGTAATCCATTAAAACCTGATCTGTGGGCATGACCGTTAGTAATTCCATCAGCTGCACATATCGTCCAGATTTCATCTTGCTTAAACTATGCATTGCACTTATAAATAAAATTCGAGGGTATTAGTTCACAGCAATGTACTGTTAACATGAATAAATTGTTACACGAAGCGGCAAAAAGCACTACGGTGGTCTATCACAACACAATAGGGTATTGAGAGCACAGGTGTGGCGACCCGGCAGGCACACTGTAACCAGTCACCACACGCGTGCCGGACTACACTAGCTCTTCTAAAGACCCAGCAAGCCAGAGCCGCGATGCAGGCTCACTGCCAGAACAAGTTATCCAGCCACCTCAAGCGTGATGCAGCAGCGCCCTCTTGCGGTGGCTGCGCAAGCCTGCTGCCGTCTGTCGGTGACGTTGGCGCAGCGAGTGAGTCACCCGCAATGGTAAAGGGGCCGCTGCTAAAGTGCACGGTGGAGGGTTCATGAGGGTTAGGGAGGGTCCTAGATGAGTGGGAGCGGAACTGCAGGAAAAGGAAGTAGTCATGGAGTCGCTGATCTAGTAGAACTAGTAAGTTTAATGACGCTAAAACGCGTAGGTGTGAAATAAATTTTAATGATCCTTGAGTTTAAATTGAAGGAACCATGCGAAAAATTTCGGCAAATGTTGAAGTAGTAGTATACCTCATCTTTGTTCGATAAAGCTAGAGTATTTCCTCATCGTCGTTCGATAAAACGTTTCTTTCGTTCCAATACTTTACCTGTTAGTGCAAGCCAGACCATTGCATTCACAATCTTAAACTATAAGTAGAATTTTTTTCACACTATTTTACATTTTTACTTTCCCAATCATACATTCGTGAATGTCATTTTTCCAAAGTTCATTCACCATCCATACACAAGCTATCACAATATATTGGCATTATTTCTAACAAGCGGACATCACCAACCCATTGTTTGAGCGCATGATCTGCAAGCAGCAGCCTTTTGTTGTCATGCTGGCGCCCTGTCGCAAGCCCGCAAATCCTCGTCCTTGTTAACGTATGTACTTCGCAGTTGCAACATTTAAAGCACACCAAATACGGCAGGTACAGCTTCCCGGAGATGGAGGGGCTAACTGGGGGGAGAGGGGGAGAGCAGCAAGGGGCGTGCTGAGATTTGGGACGTGGTGGTGTAGGGGTGAGGGAAGGACGGTCACAGTTGCCGAGCTTTGATACATCATATGACTCAACTCTCCTGATAAGCAGAGCGAGGAGGCACCTCTGTAGTAGGTATACTAACTCTGTATCTGTCTGCTGGGCTACTGACTGAGGTGCGTAGGTGCAAGGACATCGTCGAAACACTTGGCTCGTGATTGAAAGGCATGGTTCTTCTTTATTGTACTCTTTACTGCTTTTTTAATAAATGAAAATGTTCTTATCTATCCTGGCTTCCTTTGTTATTTTTGTTTAAAATATGATTCGTTTTAACGAAGGTACTTTTTTAACTGGACTCTCCATTAGCTGGGTTCTTTTGAAACTACGATCGGGCACAGCTTAGGACCCTAACCTGTTGTTAAACTCTTCCTCTTTTCTAATGCTCTTTCGAGCCCACGCGTAGCATGTCCCTGCGTGCGTTTCTTGCCTCGTTCGTGCGTTTCTTGTCTCGTTCATGCGTTTCTTGTCTTTCCTTTTCCCCTCAGGGGAAGCCTGTTCATAATATATTGTTTACAGTTCCTCGTTTTTCGCAGTTTAACTGGACGATTGGAACATAGTCATGTTCCTTGGTTAACATGAATAATCATTTCTGTTTCTAGCCTTCCGCCTCGCAACCGACCTGTGCATGAAACCCACGTGGGTCTTCTGTGTTTTTCCAAGGCTTCGTCTTCCAGGCAATCCCTGAAATAGATCGAAGGTGCTCGCGAGCATCAATGTGGATGTTGAAGGCCCGGCAAATGAAATCTTTTTCATTTGTCCAACCATTGAGAATAAGGTTGATGATTATTAATATTTGTCTAGATGTGTATCATGTCAGGTCAGTTGTTGAGGCAACATATTATGAAAGTGTGTTTCAATCCCCTATTACGTACTAAACTTGTTGAGCAACCAACAACACACCCGTCTACGTTTCCTGGTATGGGTGTACACCCATCTGTTGCTGGCTCAGGGTATCGTCTCTGCCCTCACCAATAATGCACAGGATGTATGGGGGTTGGAAGGGGATGCTGGGCATGCGCTTGAAAGCCTCTGCCGTAACAGGGTACATGAATTTTCATATTTTTCTTATATTGCTTACACACGCATTTCTATGAATACTTGATACACACATATCCCTTCAAATGGAACCTTGACAGATTTCTTCGGTACTGTAGGTCCCTGACTTCATCGGGAGTGGTAGGTGTGAGCAGGCTTGGCTTGTGCGTACTTACAGGCACTCTCTCTGTTCGGGTCTATTGTTCTCCTTAGATCACCTGTCGTAAATTATTTACAATTAACTTTCAACTTGTACTCTTATAGTTCTTTTTGTTAATTACACACTCAACTACACGTTTGTTGGCAAGTCGTCTCGTTCCTGGAAGTTCAAGGCGTCTACGGTAGTGGGGCCGGCCATATGCTTGGCCTGCACAAACTCTTAGCATTGTTTGTACCTTCACCCCGATTCTCGTACGAGAAAATACTGGATACAAACGATTCTTTGTACCCTCATCACGATGCTGAGGATAGCAGGACAAAGTCTTTCTAGAGCTCGTACGTTTCTGAGCCCTTCTACTCTCATTTGTTGTTACGATCAGCCTCCGCTAGCACATATAATTGGAAACATTGCTAACCGAACATTACAATAAGAGCTGCGTTGTGTATGCCCGAGAAACTGTATGTCTTAGGCCTGTTAAATCTAGCTTAAGTTACACGAAGAAATCCCTTGCCTTGCATATTTTTCGGTTCCCCTCTAAAAGCAGGTGGTTCCCCCATATGAATTACATGACATAGGAGACGTTGACGAGTGAGGGCCATTTGGGCATCCCGTAAAACTCGACGAGTCAGCATTGTATGGACTAGATCCAATAACAAAGAGTGGCTGTGTTTTACACTGTTGAGCTCAGGGTTATCGTATATTGTAAATAGAAATATGGGAGGATCCTGTAAATTAGTTAACAGCCTAAGTTTATTTTGTATGCCAATAAAGCCAAGGCTTTAAGACACCACGCCTCTTTGGGGAGGGGCCCAAAAGGTGAGTGGCTCCCTTATTGGAGAATCACTTCATACACATAAACAAGGCTCTCCCATATTATGGTAGTAGTGCAGTACTAAATTGTGGACCACATCACACTTCAGTAGCGGATCCATCGGGTGGAGAGTGGGCGCTTTCGCTTTCCGCTTCATATTCTTCGTTTTTCGCTTTACATTCACTACACTTCTTTTTGCTATTCATTTACACTTTTGTCCCGTTGTGTCCGTATATATTACAATCAGTGTCTAGTGTTCTATTACGAGTCGAACTGTTGACATGTTACTTTGTTCTCATTTAAAATAATATTATAAAACCATGGTTTAATCATTTGTACCTCACATTTTTACCTGATTATTAGAAACATAAATTGAAGTATACAACACTTCTACTCTCATTTGTGACCTCAAACTCAATGTATTCTGAGTTTGTTTAAGCCGATAGTTAACTAAACAGTATATTTTATAAATGGACACCACAATTTGTCGATTGTCCTCGGGAGGAGATGGAAGCCTTATCCCCCATAAAATCTCATTCGATGGTTACAAGATGGAACGGGACGTTTGTATTATTTACGCTGTCTTGACGATTGTGGATCACGGAATGAATACCAAAAAAATTCGATCCTTATACGACAGTATGGACGTGCATTCGGACGCTATACGACAGTATGGACGTGCATTCGGACGCTGTACGACAGTGTGGATGTGTATTCGGACGCTATACGACAGTATGGACGTGCATTCGGACGCTGTACGACAGTATGGACGTGCATTCGAACGCTATACAACAGTATGGACGTGCATTCGGACGCTGTACGACAATGTGGACGTGCATTCGGATGCTATACGACAGTATGGACGTGCATTCGGACGCTATATGACAGTGTGGACATGCATTCGGACGCTGTACGACTGTGTGGACGTGCATTCGGACGCTATACGACAGTGTGGACGTGAATTCGGACACTACACGACAGTGTGGACGTGCATTCGGACAATACACGACAATGTGGACGTGCATTCGGACGCTATACGACAGTGTGGACGTGCATTCGGACGCTTTACGACAGTGTGGACTTGCATTCGGACGCTATGCTGTCGCGCGTCCGAAGTTTTTTGTATTCATCCCCTTATTTACAATCTGTGGATGCATTCACTGACCCCCTCACCATGGAACCGTCGTCTCTGTTGCCTTTAGTCCGTTTCTTCCCACAAGGCCTCGTTCCCAGAATGCCTTTTGTTTTGAGTATCTCCGATGAAACTGCTCGGTTACATGACGAAGATCAGCATCAATACGACACAACTTAACAAGGCTACATTGCATTCATTGAGATTACAGAATTTTCATCTCGGCTGACCCGCAAATCGGGACATCTTAGAGAAGACAACGGCTAACCAGCTTCAAAAATTTCACGGCTCAGAGATCACGTGTTTAGTACGCTAATGATAACCTGGGTTGAGACAAACCCACCTGTCCGTTCCCCACCAAAATCCAGCGTTCATCACGTAACCAGTAACAGCATCACTGGTCCAACTCCATTTCCATTAGAGCTCTGCTGTTTCCCCCACCTGCCGAAGACAGTATCCGGGCCCCACTACAGATTGCAACTCGAGACCATCCTGAACCGGCTTCGAATCTGACCTCAGGAATCCGGAAGTTTATCTCACTACATTTCCAGAACTCCAAGCCTCCACCCTCCCTCCCCTCTGCCTCCTCATTCCAATCAGATGTCCCACCAGGTAGGCGACCCTCCCTCCCCTCTGCCTCCTCATTACAATCAGATGTCCCACCAGGTAGGCGACCCAACCTCCCCTCTGCCTCCTCATTACAATCAGATGTCCCACCAGGTAGGCGACCCTCCCTCCCTCCCCTCTGCCTCCTCATTACAATCAGATGTCCCACCAGGTAGGCGACCCTCCCTCCCCTCTGCCTCCTCATAACAATCAGATGACCCACCAGATAGGCGACCCTCCCTCCCCTCTGCCTCCTCATAACAATCAGATGACCCACGCGTCATCTCCAGTTCAGCTTTCGTGAATAGAGAGGATCTCTGAAATGCACTTATATTCTCGAAACAGAACTTTGTCTATTTCCGGGTTCCCGCTCAGGTCTCAAACGTGGCCTATGACTCTGTAGGTACACCCACACCGTGGGATTGCAGTGCACAACTAAAAAAAATCTGGCTGCTCCAATCAGAGTTGGGTCAACAAGGAATGCTCTCGCCGGCTTTATTTTACATTTTACAATTTTTCCGGATCCTTATCACTATCTTGGTTTAGCAAGTAGAAGGACCTATTTTGTTTTAACCTCCATTTCAACGTTTTGGCCAATTTTCATCTGGAATAGATTGACACATCGGCAGGTTTTTCATTTAAAATATAATACAGCAACGAGCTGGTACCACTGGACAGATTTTTGTTCAACTCCATCGTGTTGAATTTTTACTTTTCTGCCAGTCAGGTTTATGATTTAAGCCACCACTGCCGTAGTGCTCGATTGTTTGTTTCCTCTTATGTTTCAGCCCTCCGCTACGGGGTAGTAAAGTAGATTGTCTTTGCAGCCCCCTGCTTTCCGTAATGTGAATGGTTTACAATGGTAATATACAGTTTGCCTTAAAACACCTTGCATATATCCAATTATAGGAGGAGATCAGGTGTGAGAGCCTGCCATCTTTCCCCGTTGAACCGAACGTCTTCTACCTCCTGACCTGGTCTACTTATGATCTGGCACTGATTTGACTGTATTAACGAGTAACGGTATTGATTAAATTATGGTCATGTGGAACATCGATTTTTGGTGTATACATTTTTGAATTGGCAATACTTTATGTTAGAAACATTGATTTTCAGAAAGTCGATGTTTGAAGTATTAATATTTGAAGTATCAATGTTTGGATTTCTTGATTTTTGAATAACGATGCATTTTGAAAAGTTCCTATTATAAAATTTTCCCCTCAATCCCATGGCTCGCTCATTGTAAATTTTACTTATAAATCTAAAAAGTTTCTGGTAATTCATTGGTAAAAAAACAAACAAAATACGGTTACTAAAACTGAAGCGTCCCTGTAAATTTTCAATACGAATTTAATAATCTCATACTTTACGTTTTCAGCTGCAAATCCGGCCGTGATCAGGTTTTGAAAAATTCAAGTGACTCATGCAATAATCGAGAAAATGTAAATGTAGTAAGTGGCGACCCAAACTGGATCTTATAGAAAGATTGTTCAGAAAAAAATATATATTGACGTCACAAACCTGTCATGTCGATAGGTGGTGTCTCGGAAAGTAATTGTTCAGTCGTTCTCAAATTGATACGGTACCAATTTAGTGCATGAATCTACATTGTAAAAAATGTTCTTTGATGGAACACTAAACTTTCAAGGAAAGCCAACAGTTGGTCAATAGAATTGCACGAGCAAGGCAAGCAATGAACAACAGTGCTTGGCGAGATACCGTGCGTTGGAGGAATATGAACAGTTGATTGATAGAGCCGCATGAGCAACGCGAGACTGTCGTAACTGTGCATGGCGGGACACAGCATGGGCGTTTACGGAGATTAACAGTTAATCATAGCAATTGATTGAAATTAATTTGATAATAACCCATGCGCACCAAAGTTAAATGTTTATGTTCTGGAATAAATTTGTTAGTTTTAAGCATCGAAGTTTCGTTATTCCTCTTCTGCGCGCCGGCGTATTTTCAGTAGCCTCGAATAGAACAGTTACTGTATCAATACTGTAACGTAAACTCAGATGAATTTTTACCATCAACCACTAAATCCTTGTTAAATGTTCCTCCACGAAGTTGCTAAATGAATTTCTCAAGGTAACTTGTCATAAAGTTGCAAGAGAGCAAAATCTGATCATTCCAAAAAATTGTTGGTCTTGAAGTGTAAGCGAATTAATTTAGCGACTGCTCATACACTTCATTCCAGACGCTGGTCATTTCGCCGCCAGTCCTTCTCTGTGGAAGCGAATGAGGACGGTTACTGATTCGTGAGAAATGCTACACAGAACATAACTGGCCTGTTATACAAAACCATGGTCCATAACGATCCTCTGAGGCACTGCATGCCACGAACGCCCTCTTGCGTTTCTGGACCTGTTCGGTGTTGACGCTCTCGGAACGGATACCGCGATAAAGAACGCTGCCTGTCATGAGCTCGTTTGTGTTTTGGTGATGAAAAAAAAAGGTTTCATCTTTAATTTACGAACCCGCTCATTTTTTTAAATGGTTGCTAATTGAAATTGAGCCAGTAAGTACCGAAACTATAGTTAGCCAACTTCATTATCATTATAATGATTCAACATGGGAAAATTGCTTATATTCCATCCCTCTTAACTCGTGAGAGTTGTTTGCATATTTAGACGTATTGAAGCGTCTGCTTCATTACCCTCATTTGCCCTTTTACCTATCATGGTTATTTTTACTCATTATCTTTATCATTGTTTTCTGTCCTCATGTTCCTTCTCTATGGTGGAGTGGGTTGCCTCTCTATGGTTGAGTGGGTCGAGCAATGACTGCTCTCACCGTCCCCGATCTTGTGCGTCCTGGCAGATTCCAATCACATCCATGTCGTATTTTGCGCATGCCGCCCAAGCCCTTCCTTGGTTGCGCCATCTTCGTCCAACCGGCAGTGGTTTGAAAGGTGTGACAGGATTGCCTACTCGGATGGATCACATTCTAGTGTTGCTGGCGGATCCTAAGGTCTGTTTACGAAGAAGTCAAACTCTACTAAGCCCGTCTAACGCATGCTCTGCCGCGACCATTATGCTTATACGCCTACTGATGAAAGCGTAGGATTAAATACACATTTTTCACCAATTTGTCAAACTTTGCTTACTATTTGTCATACACTCATCAGCAAATAAATGTGCGGTATCTTCTTGCTTCTGTGTACGACAATTCATATTATCGCCTTACGGGGGAGTCTGCAATAACTTCGCGTTGGGACTCCGGTGGAAAATGGAAGCAACTACTACTACTACGACAGTTCATGTATGAAATAGTTTGAGCGTAAATATAGCAAAATATGCTAATTATATGTCACGTTGTCGGTGTTTTTTTCCTGTACCCTCATGACTTGGGAAACAGCACCGAACGCTGTATTCCTCGTGCTATCTCAAACTCAAATTGGGTTTCGTTATCACTACTGATAGGCACAACAATTAGAAATGAGTTCTACTATAAATCAGCATCCATGTTTTCCTCCATGTAATTTTTGAAAATACACCGTAAGAAAACATTACCGCAAGCACAAATCAGACCAAGCGTATTTTGATGAACCAACATTTTGTTAAATAGTTAGCCATACCACCACTTGGTTGCTGGTTCAAAATATTTATAATTTTTCTAAATTAACACTTTATTCCAGTTTTAAGAGCATATCAACTTACACAATCTTTCCCCACTTATCCCCCGAAATAATCTTGATCTGCTTTGTAAGCAGCACCTCTATCTCTAGACCGCAGCGCCCCGTCACAGCTACAACCATCGCAAAGACAGGCGAGCGACTGCCGGTCAACTGACGTGCACGTCACTCACGAGAGGTCTGAGAAGTTCACTACACATGCCACTCTCTGCTCTGAGGACTGATAAGTAGGCGAGGCAAGAAACCCCGCAAGGCTGCAGTCGTGCCTTGAAACTTCGGGCGTTTTGCTGGATGGCTGACAAAGCAGGTATCAGTAACATCCGGCTATATTGATCACTGGTGGGTGTTTCTTTATATATATAAATATATATATATATATATATATACATATATATATATTTACAATAACTTCAATATTGTTGAGTATCAGAACTTCTCCATATCCCGTAGTGAGTTTTCAATGATCAAAAATTACAGTTTCTTCTCCAATTATCTTTCTAATTTGAACTGCAAGATGAACGCTCTATTTATAAATGTTATAATATACTGATTGGGTTGGATGGATGATTATTCATTTTATAGATCATTAACACTTCATTTTAGAAATATTATTATTTCTTCTTTGTTTGGCTCGATTTTTTTTTCTGTCCTTTTTTCTATGATGATGAATTCCGCATTGGTTATTATCATAGGTTATTATCATTATTATCATTGGATTGGTTGAGACATGGTGACCCAGGGAAGAAGGGTACTCGCGGGGCCCGCGGGACTCGGGGGACCCGATGTTTCGGGAACCCGGGGGACTTGGAAGACCAGTAGGATTTGGGGGAACACACTTGGACCCTTTTGATCCTTTGGGACACTCATGACACCCTTCGGGACCCAATTGAGAAACTGTGGGACCCTCTTGAGGCCCCTCTGAATCCTGGAACCTTTACTCCCTCCTCCCAAATTTTCATTAAACCTACTCTGTATCTATGTTAAACCTACTCTGTATCTATGTTAAACCTACTCGGTATCTACGTTAAACCTAATCGGTATCTACGTTAAACCTAATCGGTGTCTATGTTAAACCTACTCGGTGTCTACGTTAAACCTATTCGGTATCTACGTTAAACCTACTTGGTATCTATGTTTAACCTACTCTGTAACTACGCGTTAGTCCTAATCGGTATCTGCGTTAAACCTACGCTGTATCTGCGTTGAACCTACTCGTAATCTACGCTGCACCTGCTTTGCCACTCTTCAGTTGCCCTACGGGGGAGTCTACATTAACTTCGCGTTGGGACTCATGTGGAAAACTGAAGCAACTACTACTTCTACTATAATATACTGGAAAAAAAATCCAGTTTAAATATTGATTGTTTCGTTCCGAGTAGATGTGTCAGGAGTATGAACTGATTTTGAACTGCAGTAATAATTTTTAAATATATCCGGTTGTAGGGATGGATTTACCATCTCTCAAGGGACAATGTGGTAGGTGACAAGGTGATGGGGGACAATGTGATGAGTTACAATGTGATGAGTTACAATGTGATTGGTGACAATGTGATGGGTGACAATGTGATGGGTGACAATGTGATGAGTGACATCGTGATGAGTGACAACGTGATGAGTGACAACGTGATGAGTGACAACGTGATGAGTGACAACGTGATGAGTGACAACGTGATGAGTGACAACGTGATGAGTGACAACGTGATGAGTGACAACGTGATGGGTGACAACGTGGTGGGTGATAACGTGATGGGTGATAACGTGAAGGGTGATAACGTGAAGGGTGATAACGTGATGGGTGACAACGTGATGGGTGACAACGTGATGGGTGACAACGTGATGGGTGACAACGTGATGGGTGACAACGTGATGGGTGACAACGTGATGGGTGACAACGTGGTGGGTGACAACGTGGTGGGTGACAACGTGGTGGGTGACAACGTGATGGGCGACAATGTTATGGGTGACAATGTTTTGAGTTACCTAAGGACCGCCCTACGGGGGAGTCTGCATTAACTTCGCGTTGGGACTCCGGTGTAACATTAAAGCAAATAATAATAATAATAATAATGAGTTACCTAAGCTAGCCTCTATATAAGTATCGATGTGGGTTCATACATTCCTAAACAACCGGCTGCTAGCGTGTGTCTTATGAACGACTGTTTTTACAATAAAATATACGTATCCAGACAGATTGTTTCGTGTGAAACATAATGTATCATTTCTACGAGTCATTGTGGTTGTCACATACATGCATGGACATATACATGCACAAATACATACATGCACATATACATACATGTACACATACTTATTCATGATGAAAAAAATCTTCCCATGGGTAGCTTCATTAAAGCCGCTTCACCGGATCATTCATTTGCAGGGCACTTGAGTTCTTAACCCTCGCCAAGTATCAGACTCATCAGACTCATCAGGCACGCAGCATTACGCAGCACCAGAGAGCAGCTCTGATAGCAATCATGACTATTGCTTGCTGCGCAGACTGGGCAAGTTACCCGCTACTATCCACATTGTGTGTGAAGACATATGGTAGGTTACATACTAACATGATTTCGAATCCCTCACGACCAATAGGTATTCTTGTATGTGTTTTGAGAAGGTATGCCTGCAATGATTCCATAATACTATCATTAATTTGTTAGGAGCGAATATTGAGCCGGACTGATGACGACGAGTTGTCATCACACGTCCTTCAGTTTGAGATGCCGCTGCTATTATACACAACATTAAACACAACAATGTCACTTAAGTGCCTAAATACCAGTAGTTATCCAAGTCCATTTGCATGACCCCAACAGTGCGTGTCCTAGCGCGGCACAGCAGTGTCTGTATGACACAAAAGTGTGTATCAGCGCGCCAGAGCAGTGCGTGTCCCTGCGCGCACAATAGTGGGGTGGCGAGCGCGGCACAGCAGTGTGTGTATGACACCAAAGTGTATATCAGCGCGCCAGAGCAGTG
The DNA here is from genome assembly GCA_016164225.1 of Gammarus roeselii. Lineage (NCBI taxonomy): Eukaryota > Metazoa > Arthropoda > Malacostraca > Amphipoda > Gammaridae > Gammarus > Gammarus roeselii. Next base: position 15,233 of record SDVV010011972.1, read on the forward strand.
CGTGTCCCTGCGCGCACAATAGTGGGGTGGCGAGCGCGGCACAGCAGTGTGTGTATGACACAAAAGTGTGTATCAGCGCGGCAGAGCAGTGCGTGTCCCTGCGCGCACAATAGCAATAGTGGGGTAGCGAGCGCGGCACAGCAGCGTGTGTATGACACAAAAGTGTGTATCAGCGCGGCAGAGCAGTGCGTGCCCCTGCGCGCACAATAGTGGGGTGGCAAGCGCGGCACAGCAGCGTGTGTATGACACAAAAGTGTGTATCAGCGCGGCAGAGCAGTGCGTGCCCCTGCGCGCACAATAGTGGGGTGGCGAGCGCGGCACAGCAGCGTGTGTATGACACAAAAGTGTGTATCAGCGCGGCAGAGCAGTGCGTGCCCCTGCGCGCACAATAGTGGGGTGGCGAGCG
>SDVV010011973.1:0-15638 GCA_016164225.1 Gammarus roeselii
GTGTGTTTAGATATATAATGATATTTATATACATAATAACGATGATATTTGTATGTATTTTTTCTTTATACAGTATTTTAAAGATCAACACAGGTAATTTTAGAATTTTGCATGTAGTAATATAGTTTATAATCCCACACATGTTTGTTGTACACGAATGTTCATTTCCGTACAAGTTATTTATGATTTTTTAGACGTTCATATAATTTTCTACGTAACTAACGGGAAGAGTAGTGGTACGAGATCGCAAATGGTGGGTAGGGGTATGGGTGGTCCTTGCTAAGATACACTGTTGCAGGCACTGTCCTATCTTAATATCTCGACGTTTGTATCATGAACATTTTGTTTGCAGCAAAACATCCTGTAAAATCAGATTACGTTCCATTTAGTGGTTTGTGTGTCTCTCACGTCCTGTTACGATTATTGCCTGCATAGTTAGTTGTGGTATAACTGATGAGCTGAGAACTGTTACGCATCCCTAGAGCTGACACTGTTTGGAGGTAGGCTTGTCCACATTATCTCGGTAACGAAGATCTATTACTGGTTACGCAGTTTCCGTTCACATCGACGATAACATTTGTTATGGCATTTTGTTGAAAATAGTTTTAATTGAGCTCATATGTTCCGTTGTCTGCTTCTTAATCAACGAGAAACATGACTAATTTATGTGGAGTAACCCCGTTACAGGGTGAATCAGTGGAAATGGAGTTTTGACCGGTAGAAAACACGACTGTTTTGACTATGGGTCAATCAAACATCGATTCAATCAGTTTGTTTTATTTTTGTGGTCTATTTATTTAGAGCAAGCAAGGCTATTTAGTATGGTATTCCCTTTTCACACCATTATTTTCACGAGTCAGTTCATAGATGAATTTTGCATCGTCATATGTTAGCAGAACGTTACTTGGTTTTGCAAGCTCCAAACGAATATTTATGCTGGCATATTCCAATAGATAACTGTTGCTATCTGCTGCATCAAAGTTTGGAGGTCCCATCATGTGATTACCATGACGTACATTCTCCTAAATCCTGGTATCATTAGTGTTGATATTAGTGAAATACGGTTCCATTTCTAACACAGATTTTCACTTCTGCAGTGAACGGCCTCAAGTCGACCATTTCATTATCCGACACGGGAATATGAAATTCAATGCAGGAATCGGCAATTCTACCATTTTGCAGGCTACCATTTACGCCTAAATAATATTTTAACATTTCGACCCAATAATCGATTCAATTAAATATTTCTTGTTGACGTAGGTGACACGTTAGACTTGCACGAATACGCAAATCAATGCTTATCGATGTTCTTACCTGGTTAGCTCATAAAGAGACTAGAGGTTCGAGGGGAGGCCTGTCAAGCTAATGGAACTGGCCATCAGCGTATGATATGTGTACATAGTAATGGACACTTGGTATGCGCTGAATTTGTCATGATTTTGGAGTTTTGTATGGTTATTTTTTTTCACATTTATAGGATTTTTTAGGATATATTACGTAATTTGGTTATATGTGTTATCAATTCAGTGTATAGAAGATTTCTCATGCTAAAAGCTTGGTTATGTTGTTGTTTATTAGATATTATCTGAATGATTGGTCGTTTTTTTTAATAGTTTTTTTATATAGTTATAGGATGTAACCGTCAAACACCTGAAGGGGATCAATAACGTGAGTCCTGTCGGCCTCTTCGACTGGGACCACAATATTCGTACCCGAAACAACGGGGCGAAACGTGTGAAGAAACTTTTCGCTACGACTATAGCGCAACTCTTTTCCGATTGCAATCTTGCGGGTTTGAAGCAATTTACCAGCTACGGTAGCTAGCTCTGAGTGCGCGCTCGACAAGCACTGGGCTACGTGAATCGTGTAACCTGAGAACGACACGCCTTTCCCAGGAGCTGTCGAGATTACAATTATGGGGATATAGGAAAAGAGCATGACACGGCTCTCTTCACAATTCAAGCTATTACTACTAATAAATTCACAGTTAGTAACAATAATAGCATTGTCGCTGGTAGTAGTAGTTGTTATTTATAACTCATAATTTCATTATCAGTAACCAATGTAATGATTTTTATTGCTCCTTATCGGAACGGAACGTTTACTACCATTATCATTGCAAGTATATACAGACTGATAATACTGCATTGCAAGTAAAGACAGACTGATAAAATCTTGGTAACGATCATTCCTACAGAAATTCACCGGTGAGAGGTGTTACTGCGACTCACATCCACCCCTAAACCCACGTCAGGGCCACCGGTTCTGGGTGTGAACCCGCAATGGTACTCGCATTCACACATCCCGCTAGCCTGCGAGGCCATCTGCTGTCCTCAAAGTATGATAAGCAGATGAGAAATTATGGTATCTCAGGAATTTACACCGTCTAAGACGAGAGCTTGCTCAACTCGATGCGGCGGTGAAGACTTGGAGGGATACCATATACATTCATACTCTTCATTTATATTATTTTTATGTGGTACAGTGACAGCATTCACCACCACACCCCATGATCTATGAAAATCGAACCCGCCCCATGAGGAGAGTTTTTGCCCAATTCTGTGATACGGACTAGATTCGACGGGTACCATCCATTGCTCAAGACAACGAATATCTTCCTACGGACACGATGGCATTCTTCTTTTTACTTTTCTACCCTCCCTGTGGGAGAGGAAAAAAAGGAGAAAAAAGGGGAAAGATAGATATCAATTGCGAACTAGTGCGGGTGAAGTTTGCCGGTGACTCAACCCCACACTTCATGAAATGTGAAAATCGAACCCGCACCAGGACGACAGCTTTGCTTGACTCTATGGTACGGTGTAGATTCGACAGATATCATATATTTTTGAGGCAATGAGTTTCTTCCTACGGAAGGACCTTGCTGACACAATGGTATAATTCTTTCAGTTTTCGGGAAAGAAAAGCGAGTAGAAAAATATGGAAAGATGGCTAACAATTATAAATCAGGGCGAGTAAAATCTGTGGCGACTCAGCGGCGCTTGCTGAGAAGCCGCAACGACGGCTCACCCCCACACCGCATGTTATGCTAAAATCAAACCGCACCAGGAGGAGAGCGTTGCTGAACTCTACGGTACGACGTAGATTCGACGAATTTGTGCGAGTGAAGTCTGCCGGCGACCCAGCGACGCTTACCGATGAGCCGCCACGGCGGCGCACACCCACACCCCATGATATGCAAAAATCGATAACGCACCATGAGGAGAGCGTTGCTCAACTCAACGGTGCGACGTAGATTCGACAGATATCATCCGTTGTTCAGGCAATTAGTACCTTCCTACAGAGGGACCTTGCCGTCATGATGGTATTTTTCTTCTTACTTTTCTACCCTCCCTGTCGGAAAAGAAAAGAAACTGGAGAAATGGGGAAAACATACAAATGTTGAATCAGTGAGTACCCTCCTATGGAGAGACACTGTTGACACGATGCCACTCTCTTTTGATTCTCTTCTCTTCTTCGTACCAGGAGAGAAGAATAAAAAATAAAAAGACCTAATTTAACATAAAAGCGAAGCATTTTTTCTGCAATACCAGATCAGCAGCGCCGGTTTCATCTTTTGGAGATGTCCCTCTGGCATTTCACTTGAACTTTATAAAGCCCCTCAGGCACCTCAGTTGAAATATAAATAGATCTTAGAGATGTCCTTCTGGCAACTCATCTTGAAATATTAAATACTAATGGACTTGATGCACCTGCCCCGACGGCATCTCAGCTTTATATTGACCCATCTGTACATTTTGAATGAACTAACCGTCTTCTCTCTCTCCTGTAGAACAGATCCGGGAGAGCCTCTTTTGCAGCATGGGACAGAGAGAGACTTACCTACTAACCGGTTCCTTTCAGATTTCCGAGCTAATTTCAAATTTAAATACCGGTTGTTTGCCTTTTTTGAGCTAAAAATCTGCGATAACTGTTCATTTGCTTTTTTGAAGTAAATCATGCGATGATTGATCAAATAATTAAAAACCTTTGTTTCCTCTTACTCTAATAGATTTGACATAACTCCAAATTTAAATACTCGTGCCATTCTTGAACTGGAACTTGCAAAAATACCCGCTTTTCAAAATTTAAAATACTCGTTTTCTTTACTAAACTCGTGTGTTGCCACGAACAACTCTTTTCTTGGAGATGTCACTCTGACGTCTCACCTTGGAGTGCCTCAGCCTTCAAGCAACCTGAAATTATTACAATTTCTCATTTTTTTTGCGTAAAGAAAACTCAACCTTCTGGGCACATTGGGGAGGACCACTACCCGGCCAACTGGGTAGGTGCTTCTCCCAAATGTGCACATACTTATCAAAATTCAAATAACCATATACTCTTTTGAAGTAGACTCAATACCTAGTTTGAAGTCAGTCTGACCCAACCTTTCGGGCAAGCCGACAGGCATGCGCTCGAGGAAAAGTACGAGTCCGCTGAGCGTATGGGCGTGTCCGTCTCTGCTCGACCGTCTGAGATGCGACCACCTGAAACCTGAATTCTCCACTGCCTATCTTGTTCGCCCCGTTCCTGAATTGTCACCCTGTCACTCGACCCTTTCTTCTCCGGGACTAAAATGCCTCGGGTAGTAGTAGGGTAGTAACTAGTTTGGTGGTGATGGTAGTTGTGGTTTCTCAACCTTTCTATCCATACAACTTTATTTTTGTGAACGTGTGTGTGAATTTCTAAAGCCTTGTTGACTATACCCGACTCTTCTTTCATAGAAACACTCGACATGAGCACTCGTGCTCGTTTGTTTTCCTGAATCTGATCTAATCTAATCTAATCTATTATGATATATTACGTGTGCATATTCATTGCAGAAATTATTTTAGGCGCAATTCGGTTACTTGTGGTATCATTTCTGTAAATATTTCCGTCCTTCTACGATTGTTCACGTGGGAAGATTTGATAGGTTACTAGGTTGGTCGTGTTGTTTGTTTATTGTTAATTAATTCATTGCATAGTAGGAATAGTCTCATTATTCAATTTCTGGAGGCATGGCTGGTTGGAAGACTACCATATTTCTCTCTATGGTCTACATTTTCAATGAAGAGTTTGCTACTTGATTGTTTCGAATCATGTATCTCCATATTGGTTTGATAACTTTATGTCCGTATGGATACTGCTTCAATTTTAGGATGTCTGAAAGAAAAAAATTATTGGATTTGTGTATACCATGTCGGCATTAGTATATAATTACATCGTTAAGTAATGATGCATACACTGGGTAGAGAATTCCTGATAATTTATCGTTGTAGTGGGATTTTGAACGTCAATCATAGGATTAATTCACATCATTTTGTTAAATTTTGTTGAGTTATAGATCGTTTTTGCTTTAACTTGGATTAATATGTTTTTTTTTCTTAAGTTTTGTACGTTTATGTGAGTTTGGTCACCGATGCCAGTGAAAGTAAACCTTGTTAACCACTAGTAATGAATATACTCGTCAATATTTAATATGTATGCGACATTTTCTTTAATTAGTAGGTTATTGCAGGGTTAGTAGGTTACAATGCAACCATTGTGTTCCACATATATTTTCGATTATGTACGTATATGGTACCGGTACTATTTGTATACGTTTACCGTTTCGATGGAGGTACTGTTGCGAAAACAATGTACATACATATATTTTTGTATACTTATACGGCGTCGATCCCCGCCACCTTTTCCGGTATACCATCAAGTCAATCTAATCAAACCCAACTAACCTGACTAAAAATTATATGTTTCCGTTCAAGGTTTCGTGTTTTTCATAATAATTATTCATTGATTATGTGCTAAATTCTAATCTAATCTCTAACCTAACCAAGAAACATGTTATATTGTGCGAGGTTTCGCGATTACGCAAAGTATTAATCCATTGATTTTATGATAGATTCATATCTAATCTCTACACTTTAACCTGTATTCTATTCGGTTGTTTTCCTTTTTTTTATTCCCATTTCATTTCTTCCAGTTATTTTTTTAGTACTGGGTAAATTGTTTGCGATGATATCTAGTCAACCTAAACTAACTTGAACAATAAGAACCTATTATATACAATTTGTTATGTTTTCATTTTAATAGGATTGTACGTTTTTTAATGTTTTGCTATAGGAATAACATTTCTAGTATCAGTTTTTTTTCGCTCCATTTTGTCGTTCTGTTAGAACTTGTCGTCAGCTGTAGATGTCGAAATCTGATTTGTTCCGGCTGTGGCTCACCATAGGCATATGATTTATTTTCAGATGATTTTTTCATTATTTGTTCGTCTAGGAAGTTTTATATATCAGTCACCGGTTCTGGTATTTTTTTACGTCTGTTATAGAGCCATGACTGTCTATGGAAGTGGTGAGATTACTGCAAAAGTATGCTTATGCATATATTTTATGTGTGTAAGGTATCGGGTGAACAGCTGGCTCAGGTATTGTGATGGTAGTATGTATTTATTGACGTTTGTTTGGTATGTCAGCAATATCTTTTCAAGTTTGTATTAGTCATTTTTCATACTGTATTGTTAGAAATTGTTCTTAAAAATATTGTTGATATTGGATGTTACTCATGTTTTAGCTCGCTATCGAAAAAAAGCTCATCAACTGTAACATTTCTACCGGAGGTTGCTTTAATTTTCAACAGAATTACTCAATTATTCTGTTACATAGTTGGTATTGGGTATCTGTTTCATGTCTTGTTAGATTGTTTTTTTGCGTGAGATATATGTATGAGTGTTGATCGCTACCTCTCATGAATTACATTTTTAAAATTGGTGTTAATGATAGGAAGACTTTAATGTTTGAAATTACGGGTCTGGTCTGGGGTTGATACTGGAAGTTACTCTTCTTATCGCTTGCCATAGGCATAATGGACGTCGTCTGTAGCATTTTACTATAGCTCTGTGCTATCCAATTCAACTAATTCACTTCTTTTGTTACATGGGTTTTATGTGGATCAGTTTTCTGTGGGATATGTACCTACTTCTCATATGTATTATTTATATAAATATATATTAATATTTTGCAAATTTACTGTTGAAAATTATTGATTGGTTTTGGACTTATTAGATTTTTGATCATGTTTAAAACGTCTGATCGAGTTATTCGAGCATTCATTGCATCCACTCTAGCATTTTAGTAAAGGTTTGATTTTTTTGTGTTTGTGTATCCGTATACGTACGTAGGTTTGTCTGCATGTTCACGCCGTCATTTGGATTAATATGTTTGCTATAATTTTCTACGCATGCAAACCAATTTTTCTTTTATTCATAGGTAAACACTCGTTTCCACTACCTTAGTTTTAGTACACACGTGATGATTTTCTACTTTGATCTTATCAATTTCGACGTTGACATTCTGATTTTCTTAAAACTTTGTTAAATGCAGCTGGAACATACTGACATTAGTTACCCAAATTCTACTTCGTATTTTCTCCGTTTGTATGTGAATATTATCCCCTACTCGTATGATTTTTGTATTACCATTTATAAACTAACTTTATTCCGAACACTAGTGAATATGTTTTCGAAAAACTCGTTTCATGTTCGGAAATTTCTTTATCCAACACTTATAAACTAATTTTTATATCATGAATATTAATTTTATTCATCTGATGACGAGACGTACACCTCTACGTACACTCAACGTAGCAGTGACTTCAGTCCGGGTAGGCAGCTAGCTAATATATTTTCGATTACAATCAGTTATTACAGAACATTGAGCCTAATGTTGCTTCCCTGTGACATCTCCTGTGTATGTATGTATGCGTATGAGTATGTGTGTGTAAATGTGAGTGTATTTTCGTGTGTGGTTTATATTTTATACGTGTGCATGTATATGTACATGTGTATGCGTCAATTTTAAAATAAAGCAAAAGATTTCGCAGAAATGTAAATTTGAAAGATATAAATTTATAGTAGCAAAAAAAAAACATTTTCGAGATCAGTCCTACATCGCAGTAAAGTTAGAAACTTCAATAGACCGACTTGGCTCTGTTATTCCAATTTTTTCAGATCAAATTGCTATTTGTCAAAATTTACCTGTTATTAATATATTTTGAAATATTTAAAAAATGAACACATACACACGTACATATACACGCACACGAATGCCATATTTTTTCAAAAATAAGTGGGTTACAAATCAGGATTGGTTTGGATCTAACTCAGTAGACGTTGTGATTCTGTTGTAGAAGGATGGGGTATAGCTTGATTTGACCTTATTTCATTAGTAATGGAGAAACAGCGGTATGTACTATTAGAAGAAAATAAATCAAATTGAATAAATATAAATCAAAATTAATTTGTGGCGCCATTTTGAACGTAGTCATGGTCAAGATGATAAAATTTATGAAATTGAATAAGATAATAGAATGTGTATATCATCAAAGGGTGTAGTGGCAAGAGCTATTAAAGCGTAGTTGGGAAAAACCTAGTGCGAGACAAAGTGTCCGTCTGTGTGAAACTGGGAACGAATACGAATAACTTATAACATTCAAGCAATCTACATATTTAAAAAAAGAGAGAGGGGGGTCGTTGCTAAACAAATATGGATAGAGAGTAACCACAAAATGAAAAAAATCTTTGTGAAAAATATGTAAATTCGTGTAAAATTTGAGAAAGAAAATGAATTACAGATAACAATGGACAAATCGACGTAGTTTACAAGTGAAAATGTGTGATATCAAAAAGATAGGTATAAATATAAAGGGAAATGGAGAGTTTCATATGTTTCAAGCAGATATCAATAAATAATTACCATACATTAACATGAAAGTTTGTATAAAAATAGGTTCGGTTAGGTTAGTTTAGGTTGATTAGATCATACGTGTAACAAACAAATAGAATCAATCAAACAAATATAAAAATCATGCATCTGCAGGAAAACTCGAACTTATGCATCATTCCTGGTTAGGTTAGAAAAAATTAGGTTAGTTTGATTAGACTTTTTAGCGATGCAGGTGACGGAGTCAATACCGTTTACGTAAACAAAAGGTATATATGTGTGCACATGGTGCTGGCAACGACAACGAAAATGTATACAATTTTTTTTTATAACTATTCGAATGGTGACTGTTGCAATGAACGTTGAAAATCCAAACATAAACAAATGATGGTGTACCAAATGATGGTGTACACATGCAATCAACCTAAAACCGACATCATACAATATGCAAACATACTCACATATACATACACACAAACACACAAACACACAAAAAAACTAAAATCTTTATTAAAATGCTAGAGTGGATTCAGTGAATGCACGAATAACTCAGAAATTTTGAACAGGATCGAAAATCTAATATCAGGCCCGAATTGAGCAACAATTTCTAACCGTGTGCTCTGCAATCGGTTAACGTATATTTATAGAAGTAGGACGTACATGAGGGAAGTAAGTATATATCCCATAAAAAACTGAGCCGTATTAAAAACCTTGTAACAACTGCAGTGAAGTAGTTCTATTGGAAATTACAGATCTTTAGTAAAATGCTACAGATGACGACCATTTTTCTTATAGCAAGCTATCACAAGAATAACATCTTATATCTAACACCAACTTTAAGAAAGTAGCACATGAGAAGTAGAGAACACCGCTCATATTTATATCTCATGAAAAAACAACCTAACCAGGCATGAAACAAATATACATTACCAACAATTTAAGAGAATAGTGGAATAATTCGGCTGAAAATGAAATAAACCCATTGGTAAAATGTTATAGTAAATGTTTTTTTCCGATTGCGATTTAAAACAAGAGTAACATCCGGTATCATCACTGAACTTTAGTAATAATTTCTAACAATAAAGTCTAAAAAATTAATAATCCAACTTGAAAGACATAATTACAATACACAACATACACCAATCATTGCATATAACCATCACAATACCTAAGCCAACCTTTCATCCGATACTCTACACAGATAGAATATATGTGTACGCTTACGTTAGTAGTAATCTTACCACTTCCCTAGACAGGCTTGGCTGTATAACAAACATGAAAACAACAGAACCTGGAATCGATGTACAAAACTTCCTCGTAGAACAAATGAGCTGAAAAGATTCCATGGGGATAAATCATATTCCTACATTATTAACAAACAGTACATTATCATTTTCCTCTAACGTAAATCGAAACATGAACAAAATAGGCTATCGACACCTAAAGCTGATGCTAAATTCTGACAACAACAAAATTAGGCGAAAAAAATGGATATTTGAAATGTTATTTCTATAGTAATCCATCACAGAGCATACAATCCATAGAAAATGAACACGTAACAAATAATAACTAAAAATACCATGGATGAGCACTAATACTTGTATAAAAATTCGTAGTTCTTGGTTAGGATAATTTGGTTACGTTATGTTGACTAAACATTATCGCAAACAATTTAGCCAGTGCTAAAAAATGAACTGGAGGTAGCACGAAACCTCGAACAATAACACATGATTCTTGGTTAGGTTAGAAATTCGATATGTATATAGCATAAAATCAATAAATAAATATCACATAAAAAACATAAAACCTCTTACGAAAACACATAATTCTTTGTTGGATTAGTTAGGTTTTGTTAGATTGACTTGATATTATACCGGAATAGGTGGCGTGGACCGACGCCGTATACGTGTACAAAGAGATGTCTGTACATACATGGTTTCGGCAACGGTCCCGGCATCAAGACCGCAAACGTATACCAAATCTATCGGTACCATATACGTATATAAACGATGATATCTGTGAATGACAATTGTTCATATTCAACACCAACCATGTAACATTATAATTAAATATTTCTATAAAAAATTATATAACCACAAGTCAAATGTTACAGATAAGTATTTTCCTTCCCAAGGCGAGGTAAACAAATTAGGAGCTGAACCGATATCGTACAATTGCAAACCTTCTTCAACTTATGAATATATAAATACACAAGTTACCCTTGTAACAAATAAAATGAAGTAATCTTATTGAAGATTGGCAAATCATTGGTAAAAATGCCTCAGATGATGGCCATTTTTTGTCTTATGACTATGTGAAAACATGACTGATATGGTTTGGAAGCTATCAAGTTGTGTGACCGATATGCATAATTGAGGCCTACAATATTCGAATGGAGTCCCGATGTATACAATTAAGACCTACAATATACGATTGGAGTATTTATCAGAGACAGTTGATATAAATTCAATAGACTAGTTCATTGAGCAGCCCAACACATATCAAATCCAATATCCAGACGCAACCAAAAATATTCAACACTACTCTAAATTTTTTTTTTATTCCTATTAAACTAATAACCCTATGATAACCGTTCAAATCATACAACAACAATAAAATAACTAAATAATTCTCTACTCTGATATAAGCAACATTGAATAAGTATGATATACGGTGTATCTGGTCATACCCAGATGATATATCCTACACCAACATGCTACGTGTATAGTCAAAATGACGTGACACCAATACCAACATTTTCACATTAATATAAACCGAAATAATCAGATAAAAATCAAATTTCATCAGTATAACCACTCACATGACCAATTAACTACATACAATATCGCATGAATATCAAAAATAACGTGCAAAGTAATTGCCTGCTCTTAACATAAGCGACCAAGCCTACATAATCATACAAAACTTGAGCGAAACCCAAAGATAATAATCCAAGTTAACTCGAAAAACTAAATACTGGGCGAAAAATATAGCAACATCAAGTAAAATAATCCTATGATACACATTCATCATCTTACAACAGCCCTGAAACAACCAAGGAATTTTCCACCTGGTCTTAGATTCATTAATTAACAGTGTAATTCAACACTAATCCCGACATGGTACACACAAATACAATTTTTTTTCTTTCAGACATCCTAAAATGTAAGCAGTATCAATACGTACACATAGTTATCTTACCAAGATGGAGATAAATGATTCGGAACATTCAAACAGAAAATCGTATATTAAAGATGTTGACCCTACAGAGAACTAAAGGAGTCTCCTAACTAATCACCCCTCTAAAAAATGAACTACGAGACTATTCCTATGAAGCAATGAATTAGTAAACAATAAACAAACAACAAGACCAGCCTTGTAACAAATCAAATTTCCCCACGCCAATAATTGTGATAGGACGTTTATATATACTGAAATGATAAAACAAGTAACCAAATTACGCCTGTAATAATGTTATACAATCACTATGCAAACGTAATATACCCAACTAATCTTATAATTTTATAAAATATCCTTTCAAATTCTTAATAATAAACTAATACATAATAAAAAACCATAAAACCAACCTTGTGATACAACAAATTTCCTATACACTGAAATTATACGACAACTAACCAAACTACGCAATATATCCTATAAATATCTTTGAATGTATGAAAATGAACTATTCAAAACTCCAAAACCAATACAAATTTAGCGCATACCAATTTTCCATTACTATGCACACTTATGACACCCTGATGGCCAGTCCAATTTACTTGATTCTCAAGTTTGCTGATGAGCAAACCAGAAAAAAATATCGATAATCATTGCCATACGTATTCGTAAATGTCTAAAGTGTCCCGTACGTCAACAGGAAATAATTAATTGAATAGAGTATCGAGTCGAAATTTGAAATAAATTATGTATGAATAAATAGTAGCCTATATGATGATTCTTCTATCGAATTTCATATTCCTAAGTCGGATAAGGAAATGGTCGATTTGAGCTCGTTACCTACAGAAGTGAAAACCCGTGTTATGAATGCAGATGGATCCGCATTGGCCGCCGCTGCCCATGTTACACTCGCTGACGGAGTTTTTCGTCGCACGTTCCAAAGGTACTCGTTGTTCATAAATGTTGTTCAGTGTGAATGAAACCGTTATACAGGATTATTAAATGATCTCAACGCATATACATCCATGAAAAGTTTCGATCTAAATAATATAGGGACGAATATGATGTATAAATCCCTGCTAACACCCATTCTAGATACAGGTGTTGCAGCGAATTTGCTAATGAGACCTGGATTGAAGAAAGTGTATGTATAGACATAGACATACAGCCGTTTCCCCCTAGTTAGGGGGGTGGCTAGGTTAGGCAGACAGAGAGGAGGGAGGAGCCCAATCTCCCCGCCACAAGACCGCCGTGTCCCTGCCGAGGCTCGAACTCGCGACATGCAGCACCAGAGGCTGACACTGCAGTCGGATACGCTAACCACTCGGTCACGGCGAGTGTGTACGTCAGAAAGTGTACGTCATGATATATGTATCAGGAAGCAACAGTTATCTATTAGATTATTTGAGCATAACGAGACGATTGGAGCTTGCGAAACCAATTAGCGTTCTTCTAACATACGAAAATGAAGAATATATTCATGTAGTAGACTCGTGCGAACTATATTGTTAAATGGTTTTCCATACCATACAGCCTTGCTTGCTCTAAATAAATCGCTCACAGAAAAACCAACTGATTGAATACATGATTAATTGACCCATTGTCAACACAGTCGTGTTTCATACCTGTCAAAACTATATTTTAATTGATTCACCCTCCAACGGGGTTGTTCCACATAAATTAGTCTTGTTTCTCGTTGAATAAGAAGCAGACAACATAATGCGATCACAAACGTCATCGTCGATGTGAACGGAAACTGCGTAACCAATAATAGGTCCTAGTTTCCGAAAGAATGTGCACAAACCGGCCACCAAACACTTTCAGTTCCAGGGATGTGTAATAGTTCCCATCTCATCAGTGATACCACAACTAACCAGCCAAGAATCGCCACAAGACGTGATAAATACATTCAACACTACATGATACGTTTCGGATTTTATAGGCTAGTTTTCGGAAAAAAAAATGCCCATGACACAAATGAATGGATGGTTCTGTTGAAGAAGACCGGGGCGAGTGTGAGATGTGGTTATGTTATTAGCATAACAGCTTTTAGCTCCAAACGTCGAGATAACAGCAAGGACCACCCTTACCCCTACCTACCATTTATGATCTAGTACCTAAGCCCTATTCGTGAATTAAGCCTTGAACCTCATTTTCCAGTGGGCAAGAATATGGTTCCGTGGGCAAAGAGTTCATTACGCCCCTGAATTGTTTCGTCTCCTTCGCTCGATCAACCTTGTTTTTCTAATCGTGTTATCAGTTTTTTTGCTGTTGATTGGAATGATAATCAATACTTATTGCATTGATTATGATATGCATAGATATTATAATGGTACGGTATCGGGTGAACGATTGGCGTAGGTATAGTGAGGGTTATATGTACTGGGTTGGAGTATTTTTTTGTATTGTACCTCTATTCCTTGAGTTGGATTTGTCAGTAATATATTGCAGTGCTCGAAATTATTGCTGGGGTTCTGTATTGATGTAAATGTTGCACCTAAATTAGCTTGCCGTAGGAAAAAATGATCATCAACTATAACCTTTTACTATAGGTAAGTCGGTTACATGTCATGTTAGGTTATTTTTCGTTATATATTTGTATGAAAGTTGATCGTTACCTCCCATGTCTTCTTTTTTTAAACTGGTTTAGTCATTGCTAGACTGCATTGTTCGAAATTATTGGTAGGGTTCGGTACTGATATAGGACATTGTTCTTGTATGTTTAGGTTTAGGTTTTTTCAATTGAATTACTCCACTTCGTTTGTTATATGACTGGTAATGGGGACCAGTTCCTAGTCATGTTAGCGTATTTTCCGTTGAATATTTGTATGGGCATAAAACAACGCCTCACAAAGCTTGTTTTTTAAATTGGATTTGTTACTGATAGACTATTGAGTTCGAATTCATTGCTAGGCTGAACTGTTGACGTAGGATGCGGTTTTGTTTCAGCTTGCCATCGAAAAAACTGTTCATCAACTGCATCATTTTACTGATGCTTATTGATTTAAATGGGATTACATCACTATATTTGTTACATGGTTGTTATTGTAAATCAGTTGCATGCCATGTTAGGATATTTTTCGTTCGATTTCTCGATGAGCGTTAAGCGCTACCTCCTATGATTTGCTTTCTAAAGTTGGCTTAGTCATGGGTAGACCGGAGTGTTCAAAATGAAAGCTAGTATTTGGTGTTGATATAGGATGTTGGTCATATTGTTTTTCCTTGGGAAAAAGTGGTCATCACCAGTAGTCATTCCTATTTGGTTTATGATTTGCAAATAATTTCATCACTTCAGTTGTTACAAGGCTGGCAATGTGGGAATGTTTCACGTCTTGTTGGTTATTTGCTTTGAACATTTGTATGAGCGTTGAATGCAACCTCCCACGTCCTGTTTTTTTGAAGTAGTTCAATCATTGGTAAATAGTTGGGTTGGAAATTATAGCTAGGGTTCAGTGTTCACTTTTGATATTAGTCTTGTCATAGCTTACCATAGGACAAAACGGTCATCATGTTTATGATTTTGCAATAGGTTTATGATTTTATATTGAATTACTTAATTTTGTTTGTTGCATGGTTGGTATTGTAAATCGGTTCCGCGTCATATAAGGATATATCTTCGTGTGAGGCTTGTATGCGCGTTCAGTGCCACCTCCCTTGTCTGTTTTCTTCAACGTTTGTTAGGTTATTGTTAGATTGTAGTGTTCGAAATCACTGCTTATGTGAGGGATTGATTTCGCATTTATATCATTGTTTTTTTTGTGA
>SDVV010011974.1:0-15637 GCA_016164225.1 Gammarus roeselii
TGTGAGGAAGTTGTTCTCACTCTCAATTCATGAATGCATTCTCACGCTTTATTTCATGTGTTAAGATCAATACACTGTGAATAAGGACATAAAATTCGAATGTTTAGAAAGTAATTGAATTGATAAAAATGTGGAACAAGTCTAGAAATAATTTTATATAAAATATTATTTTACTGTGAGTGACACACTGTGATCCTATCATGTGACATTACTTCTTCACTTACATCGTCAGTTTACGTCACATCAAGCCCCGTCTCACTCACATGAGTTGCATCCGATAGATATGAGTCACATCAAGACCCACTAAACTCACATGAGTTACAGATACAGATACATACACTTGGCCACATCCCCCAGAAAGGAGGGTGGCCGACGGCATGGTGCACCTCACACCCTCATATGCTCACACTCACATAACTTAGCTCTTTTGAGCTAAATGGTTCAGCCGATAACCCCGCAACACACTCTGCAATCACGAGTGCAGTCCGACAGTTTTCTCTGGTTTACCTCCGACGCGTCACGACCCCCACTTACGACCTACCCGACAACGGGATGCCAAGGGCGGGAGAGAACATCAGAGCAGTGTCAAAATCAGCCATTCACAAACATTCTCCACTCACGCCTGTTCATTGCACCCTCTCTCGCTACTTCCACATTCTTGTCACTCCTTCTAAACGCCTGCTTCACACCATCCATCCACCCAAACTTCGGTCTACCTCTAGGCCTGTGACCACTCGCCTCTGCATTTACCCCCCTTTTCACCAATCTCCCTTCATCCATCCTCTCCATGTGCCCGAACCATCTCAGAACACGCGAATTCACTCTGTCCTCCAACTTCTTCACCATCCCTGACCTGTTTCGAACAATGTCGTTGGTGATCCGGTCTCGCATCGTTACTCCAGTCATGCTCCTCAAACATTTCATCCCAAGAACATTCAACCTTCTTCTCTCCTCTGCTCTCACACCCCAACTCTCAGATCCGTAGAGCACAGCTGTGACAACAACATCCTCATACAGCCCTCTCTTTGCTCCCATCCTCAATGTCCTACAGCTCATTACATTCTTCAGAGCACCCAGCACTTTACACCCCTCCTTCACTCGCGCCTTCACTCCAGTTCCCACTTGTTCAGTTATCTAAACATGGGAGCCAAGATACTTAAAAAACTGAACTTCCTCCATGAGCTCTATATTTAGGTGGACACTAATTTTGCTCGCATCGACAGTCCTCGAGCATCTCATTACTTTACTCGTACCAACGTTCACTCGAAGCTTCCTCCTCTCACACACTCTACCGAACTCAGACACTAGCCTACATAGCTTCTCCTCTGAATCAGCAACCAGGGCCGTATCATCAGCAAAAAGCAACTGGCTCAACTTCCAACTCCGCTCATTCGCTTCCAACAGTTCCAAGCTACGACCCAGCACACTCGCCTCCACCTCCCTGACCACTCCATTCATATAGAGGTTGAATAGCCAGGGAGACATCAAGCAGCCTTGTCTCTGTCCCACTTTCACTGTGAACCAATCACTCACCTCGCTCCCCACTCTGACACATGCTCGGCTGCCAACATAGAAACTCTGCACAGCCTTGAACAGATGTCCGCCCACTCCATACAAACGCAACGCCCTCCACAGCGCTTCCCTGTCAATCCTGTCGTATGCCTTCTCTAGATCGATGAAGGCCCAGAACAAATCCTTTCCTTTGGCAAGGGACTTCACACAGACCTGTCTCTCTGCAAAAATCGGATTGATACACCCTCTACCTCTCCTAAAGCCATACTGTTCATCTACAATTGCGCAGTTCGTACAGTCTCTATTTCTTTCTATCAGCACTCTCCCGTACAACTTACCAACCACACATAACAGACTGATACCTCTCGAGTTGAAGCATTCATTTTTTCCTCCGTTGCCCTTATATAGCGGAAAAATGCAGGCACTGCACCACTCAATCGGTACCACGCCTGCCACAGAACCCAAGGAAACTAACCTCACCAACCATCCGACAATCGTTAATCCACCCTTCTTCAGGCACTAAGTCGCAACACCTATCAAACCAGGTGCTTTCCTTGCTCTCATCATCTCCACCGCCTCTTGCACCTCTTCCCTGTTAATGTCCGTCACAAGTCTTTCTCCCAAAACTGACATCAGAGCATCACCTCCCACAGCAACAATGTCAGCCTCTCTGTCATCCTCGAAATTCAACAACTCATAGAAATACTCGGCCCACCTCTTCCGTACATCACCACTTTCCAACAAAAACTGTACGTTTTCACCTTTCACCACTTCCTCATTTCCAGTTTCTCCCTTTCTCACCCTCTTCACCTCTTTCCAGAACATCTTTTTGTTCTCCTCAAAATTCTGGCACCCAACCTGGCCCCACATGGCATCAGCGTCCATTTTGGCTCTCCTCACCACCCGCTCCATCTCGTTTCTCCTCTCTTTGTAGCTTTCATAAACCACCACCGACTTCACCTACAACCAATCGCAACCTTTCCTTCTGCACCTGCCCACATGGCGCTCACCCACACCTACTTCGGACATCTTAGCAACTCATCTCTTAACGTCTTCCATTCTTCCTCCACATCTGTCAGGTACTGTCCTCTCACGTTGTCATATTCTTCTCTCAACGCCAGCTGGACCTCCTCAGCTCTACTTCTCTCATTCATTCCATTCACTTTGACTTCCTCTCTTCCTCTTCCCACTCGTTTGTTGCTCTTCAGCTTCTCGATATCAGCACAAAATCCGTCAGTGCTCTCTCCCCCACTGCTCCACGAGCCATCCTTACCCATGTGTGCTTGTGGATATCTCGCTTCTTGAACAAACTGCTCCCGACCACCAACTCCTGCTCCATACACAGACCTATCAGGTTTTCTCCACTGTCATTCCTACCAGGAACGCCATACCTTCTTATATCATTCTCTACCACTACATCTCCATTTCTCGCATTAAGGTCACCCAGTTCAACTACATTAAATGACCTCCAAAACTCTCGATACACTCGATCAGGTCAGTCCAGAATTGCTCCCTCTCCTCTTCACTCCTCCCGCTGCTAGGTCCGTAAGCCCTCACAAATGCCCATCTTTCTACTCCTAACTTAACTTTCACACACATCAATCTTGAGGACACCTCCTTCAATTCGGTAGCGCTGCTAGCCAACCGATCACTCAATATCAAGACCACACTTTCTCGTGCTCAACCTTCCTCCACACCAGACTTTCTTCCATTTACCCCAACAAACTCACATTCGCCTTTACCTTTCAATTTCATCTCACTCAGCGCCTACACATCAAACTTCCTCCTCACAAACATCTCACCAGTCTCTCTCCTCTTTACATCATTCGTACTACAGCCACGGACATTCAGCGACCATAACCTAAGGGTTCGGAAAGGAGTGAGCCTCTTCTCTCTCCTCTCGTCCTGCCGTCTTTGAGGAAGGGACTTTCAGAGAAAGGGAATCCTAGCTTCTTTGCCCCGCCCCTTTTAGTCGCCTTTTACGACACGCTGGGATACGGCAGCACGATTCTACTCCCGGCTACGGGGCGCCCTTTTAGTCACCTTCTACGACATGCGGTGGATACGGAAGCATGATTCTAACGCCCCGGCTAGAAGGTAGCACATGAGTTGCATCCGAGAAATAGGAGTCACAATAAGTCCCGCCTCACTCTCATGAGTTGCATCTTATAAATATGAGTCACATCAAACCCCACCTCTCTCGCATGAGCTGCATTTGAGAAATATGAGTCACATCTAGCCCCGCCTCACCCTCATGAGTTGCATCAAAGGAATATGCGTCACATCAAGCCCCGACTCACTCACATATTTGTGTCGCATCCAGCACTGCTGTACTCATATGAGTTGCATCAGAGCAACTAATATGACACTTCAAGTCGCACCTCACTCATATGAGTTTCACTGATATCCCACTTGATCTCTGTTCGTTGTCGGAACTGTTTGCTTATTACCTCACACAAACGGGATGTTGTTATGCAATATAAGCTACCTATATCTCAATGAACGACAACTGTCAACCTAATAACGTACAATAATATCGTCACATAAATATGCGGCTCTAAACTGGCATAAAATTTAGAGATGTTATCTGAGTTTCCTTTTTTAAACTAAAGTTGTCATAAGTTTTGTTCTTGTCATAAACCTCCCTTGAGAGGAAAGAAGATGAGCGGGGGTGGAACGTGGGGGGGGGGAGGTTTTTCTAGAGGTGTGGGAGTGTTCGGTTGCCATGCGCCCAAACCAAATTTGCGCTCGGGCCTGCATTTTATGGCTCCCCCAAATCATGCATTCATTTTTCATCGGCCGCCTCTGGTAAATGAGTTCCATTATGAGTCTCACCGCGGCGAGTTCCTACAATTCATTTGAGTCCCGCGACCTCAACTAATACAGCCACGCCCTCATGAGGAGAGACGAGAGTAGACCCCATATTGCCTTGCCTCGTAGGTACGAGGGACGAGGTGAGACCCCATATTGCCTTGCCTCGTAGGTACGAGAGACGAGGTGAGACCCCATATTGCCTTGCCTCGTAGGTACGAGAGACGAGATGAGAACCCATATTGCCTTGCCTCGTTTGCACGAGAGACGAGATGAGACCCCATATTAACTTGCCTCGTAGAGATGAGAGACGTGATGGGACCCCATATTGCCTTGCCTAGTAGGTACGAGAGACGATATTAGACTTTATATTGCCTTGCCTCGTAGGTACGAGAGACGATATTAGACCCTATATTGCCTTGCCTGGTAGGTACGAGAGACGAGATGAGACCCTATATTGCCTTGCCTCGTAAGTACGAGAGACGAGAGTAGACCCCGTATGGCCTTGCCTCGTAGGTACGAGAGACGAGATGAGATAATACATTGCCTTGCCTCGTTGGTACGAAATGAAAAACACATCTGAATAATTAATTAGCCAGTCAATTTAAAACTCCCTTAAAGCCAATCAATGCATTGTACTGTTCGAAATAACAGAAAATCTATCAAAATTTCACACAACATCTAAAAAATTATTAAGATCTTGGAACAAATATAGTCTATTCCGATCAGTTCTGTATTTATTGTAATCATGAAGACAGGCAGGGATTTTTTATTCCAGTCAGAATAGACCATCAATATTTTTTGACCGAGTAAATTAATCAGTAAGAACACGTAGAATACAAACTATTGATGTGGAACAGGGAAAGAATGTGAGAAAAAAAGAGTGATTTGGCTCTTGATTTCCATTATGCTTTGTTTAGCTGTACGGAAACGATACCTGGTATTATTTGTCAAAATAAATATTTCGCGAGTAACCTATTGAGACGATGATAGTTTGTCAATTGTTGATTCTCCGATCATGCAACCGCTCTGACGTATGGGAAACCCGACAGTAGTATCAAGTCCCATGCCGCGTATATGGCAAAAAATATTTCTGATAGGTTGACAATTTACCAGTTGGACATGTGGATAACCAAAACACTTTTTGAAAGTTTATGGGAAGAAGAAACGATTAATCGACCAGTGGAGATGACCGCGAAATAGTTGAATATAATACGAAAATTTGAAACTACATATAAACCTTTTTTTATACTATGTTTAATAACATGGAAAAAGTTGGATAATGCAGTTTAGTTTGTGTGCGTTGGTGGGCAGGTATTTGAGCTCACATTTATATATGTTATGGAATGAACTAAGTTCATGACAGAAGATGCACACGTGTAAGTTTGGAGGTATCCTTTTCCGAAAGATTTTTAGCTTAGATAACATTTATTATAGGTTTGAAATACATCAATGTGGCAGTCGCAGGAAAAGACATTCCAGCAAACAGCTCGGTCTGCAAATGTGCAGTTTGCAGTGTGTGAAGAAAGAAGAGAGAGAGGCATACAAAACCAAAGACGAAGGCAGCTGTTTTTTATAGACAAAAATCTAGTGATAGGTACGAATTATGCCCAGTGTATTTGGTCTGTAGATGACGACTCTTTTGGGGTCAGCTGGCAGTGTGATTTTCAACAAAAAGTTGGAGAGGGATAAGCCGGTTTTCTTGGATAACAACAAACTTTACCAGAATTATCACAAAAGTATTTCCAAATGAGGAGAAATATAAGAAGATATGATTCTGTTTCATAAATTGAATGAGATATTTGAATTAGGCTCAGAGTTGATCATATATTAATATTATTGTTGAAACTGCAAGCACTGATAATATAAAGTTGGGTGGGTATCGCAAACAAGATGTAAGCCTACACAAATTAGGTGAAGTGGTAAACAGGAAACTACATCAATTATTTGGATATAACTTCGAAATCCATGATATAACAAATCATTGTAAAGGGTCTGCAGTTTACACATCATTGCAAAAAAATAGTAGAAGAGACATATTTTCTGTTAACTCGCTCGTGAACACATCCCTACCCAACTCAGTAACATCAGGATATCTGATGGCAGAGCGAGGCAAAATGGGATCATTCGTTTGTTATTTAGAACCGCCACAATGTGATTATTCGAAGTGTACTTTCCCCATCAAAAAAATGTGTCGGGAAAGAATAGCTCTATGAATGACATAATACAGTATATGATTTCAAACCTTCTGATCAACTCTTTTCCTGACGAATAAATCTTTATCGGTCATATCACTACGAGAATTGCCCTTACCAATAACAGCGTCCATTTGTGAATACCACGACTCCCACACTTGTTTGATCCTTATTTCCACTATCATTCTCGTTTTTCTTTAGGACAGATAATACACGCTGCTTCCAATGGAGACTCAGGAATTCATCTTGCAGGCATGGAACCAAAATCTCAAATTTAATCTTTTAAACTAAAGAAACCTTTCGTTAAACGATTTTTGAGTTCACATTACCTGAATAGTTATGATTTATTTTGAAATATTCATCCCCTACCCCACAAGCCGGCAACTCCTGTGTAAGGTATGTGTAAGGCAAGTGCAATGAAGCATGATGATCTACGAGATGATCTTCCTGTCCGCAAATATCAGGCACGTTTAGTGGATGAGGAAAACTCATCAAGAAGAAAGTCGCTTTGCTAACAGTGATGACCTCAGAGGTAAATGGATTCAGTATCCAAGGAGGAAAAAAGGGGTTGTGACGAGATGAGGCCCGCGCAGGCACAGTGAGGACTAGGGACTCATAACTTTCAAGAGCTGCTCTCAAATAAATAAATTGAAGATCGTCAAGCCCTCAACCATAATATTTGAATCTGATATGTTACGAGTTGACCAATATCAATTACTTCAAGGACATGGCAATGCGTACATTAACTCTTACTCGTTGTTTTGAGATTCACCAATGACCTGTTCGGTATTTCCAGTCTATTTCAGTTATCGGCCAGCGTTATCGGCCAGTTATCGGCCAGCAGGATCTGTACCACATAACAAATGTTTTTATGCAACACATGTTATTTGTGACGCATCGAAAGTCTCCCCCACGGACTTTTTTGGACGTTGGCCAACCGTCCATAACACAGAATGGGGTCCTTTACAAAGCGATGACTGTTGTTACTGGGAAGAAGAAGAGGATATCAGTTGCTGGTGTTATGGAGAACGCGGTGGCTATAGTAACTTGTCACAGTCGCCTACCCTGCGAGATGAGGGGAAAGAGGGGGTGAGTTGCGCAATTGGAGTCCCGCAAAGTGATGTTAAATCTTAAACCGATCATTTATCCATTTTACTGGCCCTAGCCTTTGGACCGGATCGCGTCCGGCTCTTTGAAATTCGTTGTTATCCGCATACTCTGTGACTATATTTCTGACATCGAACGCCAGGATCAATTGTACGACAGCCTCATGCATGGTGGCGTTATCTGCAGACACTTGCAGGGGCGTATTTTTGTTTGTGTGGATACAGTCAAGAAGTCGTCACCGAGCCTGCTGTTGTAAAGAATTGTATGATGATATGTCAGCCTGCAAACGTGCAGTTTGCTGTGGGTAATGAAGGAAGAGACCGATCTAGCGAGGAGTATACAACCAAAGGCCAAAGCCACGGTTATATCCAGGCTGATGTATAGCGACGTGTTAGAATTGAACCCAGGTACCGGAGGTTTTGAGATGGAGACTTATTCTAATAAGCCACAAAGTGTGCTTATAGAAATCGGGATTAAGATGGTGATATTGTACTACGCTGATTATTGTCGAGGAAGTAAAAACTGCCCAATCTGTGAAGACAAACTAGAAACTACAAACAACCCTTTCTGTAATTGCCCTATCTGTAACTGCCCTAACTGTAACTGCCCTGTCTGTAACTGCCCTGTCTGTAACTGATCTATCTGTGACTGCCCTATCTGTAACGGCCCCATCTGTAACTGCCCTATCTGTAACTGCCCAATTTGTAACTGCCCTATCTGTAACTGCCCTATCTGTAACTGCCCTATCTGTAACTGCCCTATCTGTAACTGCCCTATCTGTAACTGCCCTAACTGTAACTGCCCTATCTGTAACTGCCCTATCTGTAACTGCCTTATATGTATCTGCCTATCTGTAACTGCCCTGTCTGAAACTGCCCTATCTGTAACTGCCCTATCTGTAACTGCCCTGTCTGTAACTGCCCTATCTGTAACTGCCCTATCTGTAACTGCCCTGTCTGTAACTGCCCTATCTGTAACTGCCCTATCCGTACAAATAGAAGCTGATCTATCAGTAAAGATATTGCATTTGTAATACACCAATACCCCTTTAATTCATATGCACATTATATTATGACATCGTAGCTGGTGCGTCAGTTCTGAATGATTGCTTTTTACCATCGTAAGAACATCGTATTATGAAACAGGAATCATTGACCGTTCTTGGTGCAATGTCTCATATCACATGCTTAACGGGATAAAAAGACGACGAATGTTCGACAACAAATAGTGAAACCAATTACAATACGTTATTTAACTTGATCTGACGTGGACTTTTGTACTTTAAAAAACATGATATCTGCCCCACTTTGCTAATACTTCGGTCGTGGCATCCACCACAAAAATTTAATATTTGTACAGTGAATGACTTCACTCACGTCCAAACTCTTATCTGGCAAACCTATTAATTAATGGAAAAAAATCATCAACATGTAGGATCCGATGCAAGACAGTGATGAAAAAACAAAGAGCAAAAAGTTTAACCAGGAAGACGCGCGTAAGTGTGTTTCCATTAAACTTTGACAAAAGTGTGGCACTCTGCGTTGGTGTTTTTTTCCTAACAAATTGAATACTGCAGAGGCAACGGGTGAGTTTATCCTTTGCTTTAAAAGATGAACTTGCAATGTTACCGAAAAGTGTGTTTGATTTTCATTGTATCGAACAAACGCAATTTGATAATATCAGCTAGCCTCACCAGCCGCCGCATCATAAAAATTGCCGTCGTTTCTTAACAAAATATGGGATCAATCAATTTATGAGCCTTATCAGTCACTGAACCGCTTCTCAATTGATTAACATGCTAGGTACGACGGAGAAAACAAAAATTGGTTTATGATTTCTGATTAACCGAAAACCTAAATTATAAATTGTTCCCTAACACAATCGGATTATTGAAACAAAAATACATATATTTCGTTTATCGGTTTTGTTGGGGTGATATATTCACCCAATGAAATTGGATTGAAAGTTGAACGAAATATTTGTATGTTCCTTTGTTATAAATTAAACATTACTTGCTTAATTTTATTATCCTTAGCATACATCGGTGTCGTAAAACTTCTAATTCGGCTCGAGTGTTGTCTTGTGTATAATTAATACCTTCTTTGACTGATTACAGTGGGAAGGATTAAACCCATGCACATTAGAAGCATTTATTTGATGCTCGGTAGACAGTACCGATTTCAAACTGTCGCTAGGCAATGTTAATGAGCAGAAGAGGCAGGGTGTTCGTTTGTACTGAGCTCCGATACTCTACACTCACCAAACAAGTCAATATGTCCTACTTCCGAAGTCTCATTGCTTTTCCCAAATTTGAAAACAAGGGCAATTGAAAAACGTTTTGAATCAGAATTTTTTGCTCCTTTACTTTTACTCTGACCATTTTACGACTGTAGTCCATTGATCCCAAATGACTTTAAGTTTTGTTTACCCTACAGCGAGGTTGATGTTGCACCATACATTGATTGAATTGGCTGCCAATCGCCTACCCACAACACTCATGACGAAATATTTGTCGTGCTAAACTATTCGACCATACGGGACTGCAGTATGCTGCTCATGTGGGACAGCATTAATTAAATCCGCTTATGCTGCTCAGCTGTTCCAGGTCGGTGTTTTGATGAAACTCACCAAATTGCAATGAGCAATAAAATGGCTAAATCACCATACAAACATAACAATTTTAACACTGCTATATGCCATATTCAGTTTTCAAGGCCATTTCTAGCCAATTAGAAAGTAAATTATAGAAAAGTAAACTGCTCTCGATATATCAGTGTGTACACGTGTCCCTCAGTGAGTCACGCGTGCGCTGCATAGGTGGGAATATTCACAAATATACATATCGAAATGCAATGTAACGTGAGTCGAACGAAAATCATTGCGTTCCGTTCATTGCTACGCTGTAAACGAGGCATTAAATATCACATAATATTCGATACAATTAAATAACAATTCAGTTTCTAATGTTCAGAATCGTTAAATCACAAATAAAGAGCAACAAAAGTGGTACTTGGACCTCGACAAAATCTCGTACCTCGGCCAGTTTGACGAAAACACTCCGGCCTGTGAGCACAAACTCGGGATAGGCAGTCTGAGTGTGATGGGCAATGTTTCGGCATCGCGCCCTCTGTGATCGACGCCCTTGCTGAATGTTACCTGTCTCTGTGACGGTGATAGCTTACAAGTGTTTGCAAGTGTAGAAAGACAACAAGAGGCATATTGGTTCAAACTGGTGACCTTTTGAAAGCAAGACGATTAGTTCTGAAGTAGAACGTCTATGGGAGCTTCATGCAAAATTTCTGTTTTAAAAACATCAAGAAAGGGAGCAGTTTAGCTATTTATCGGCGATTTATGTAGAAATTATCGAGCAAAGACTTAAGCGTTTTGATTGTATTGCTGTTTACCACCTCTGCTGGAAGTTTGTTCCATTCTTCGACAACTCAAACATGAAAAAAATGCACGTGATGTCGAGTGAGAAACGTTTATCAACGAATTGAATCCATTGTTCCTAGTTACCGTGTTCGTATCTAGAGTGAAAAGGTTCGTTCGGTCAACGTTTTCTTTACCCTTCATAATATCCCGCCCTTCGATCATCTCAAGTCAGGCACGGCGTTTCTCTAGCGAATAAAGATTGAGTTTACGTAGCCTTTCGTCGTACGATTTATGCCGCAGCGAAGGGATGAGTTTGATAGCTCTACGTTGAACCTTCTCAAATTTACTAACGTCTTTTCTAAGATATGAAGACCAGCATTGAACTGAATACTCGAGATGCGGTCTAACAAATGCATTGTATAACTCGATCATACTGTGTGGATTTTTATACGAGATAGTGCGGGATATCATACCTAGCATTTTGTTGCCTTTCTTGGCAGCGTCGTTACATTGCTTGCTACTTTTTAAGATGTTAGTGATGACGACTCCTATACCAATCACTTCAGTGACAGGAATGAGTTTCTTTCCGGACATTGAATATTCGTGATTGAGGCAAAGAGGACCTATGTGCATAACTTTACATTTATCTACATTACATTTTATTTGACACTTTTCTGACCACTCAACAATTTTGTTCAAGTCTAGTTGGATCTGCTGTCATTCTGGTGCAGTTTGCCCTTTTTCCTCCTATCCTAGTATCGTCTGCAAACTTGCTAATATCTGAGAGTACGTTGCAATCGAGATCGTTAATGAATATAGTAAAGAGAACTGGACCTAGCACGGATCCGTGAGGCACGCCGCTTGTAACATTACCCCATGAGGGGGGAACACCGCTAAGTACTACTCGCTGCCGTCTGTCCGTAAGCCAGCATTTCATCCAGTTGTTAAACTCGCCCCTAATACCGTTGCTGTGCAATTTACTAACTAGGTGCATGTGGGGGACTTTTTCAAAGGCTTTTTGAAAGTCAAGGTAAATTTTATCGGTTGGAGATTTTATGTCGTGGCTTTTGATTATATTCATGAAAAAAAGTAGTAGGTTCATAGGGCCGGAACGGTTGTGTCTAAAACTATGCTGAGAGTCCAAATCAATTTGTTGGATTCTAAAAATTCTGTAATTTTATCCGCTATGGAACTTTCCATCGATTTGCCAATGACTGAGGTAAGACTAATTGAACGGTAATTTCCGGGACACTTTTTGTCCCTTTTTTTTCTAAATGAGGTAATTTTTTTTTTTTTTAGTGGGGTAGGTGCCATTTGTTAGAGATTGGGTGTAAATGTTTGATAAATGTTCGGCAATTTCGTTAGTGGTCTCTCCCAGAAATCTAGAATGAACATGGTCTGGACCTGGAGATTTTGTGCCTTTCAATTTATCTATTCATTTGATAGCCTCGGCTGGGGAAAAGTTCACTGTACTGAGTGGTTCAATTCGTTTTTCTGCCATTATATCCTCAGGATTAGGAATATCCTGATTCTCGAACGTAAACACACAACAAAAGTATGCATTCAGTAGAGCACTCATTCTAGTGTCGTCCGTTTCTAGCTTCCCAACATCGTTCCTGAGAGGACCAATTACAGATCTCAATTTTTTTGCTCGAAAAATAACTAAATAAATGTTTCGGATTAGTTTTGGCATTGGCGGCAATTTTATTTTCATAATCTTTCTTCTTACGTTTTTGGGCAATCTTTAGATCTCTTCTGCTGATGATGTATTCATTTTTTGCTACGTCATCAATTGAATGTTTCTGTTTTATCGAGTGCTTTGGTTGCTTTCCTGACTGAAGGCGCTGCAGTTCTCCTTTCCAGTACTTAGGCTCATTGACTGCTGTTCGCCTGTTTTTCCTCGGGATATGCTCTTATTCAATATTTTAATGTGCAGTCAAGAAAATGTTATGCGATTGCTTGACATCTTATCCGAGGGTTATATTTGCTGACGCCATTGACTCTCTAAGGCCATCAAAGTTAGCTAATCTAAAGTTAGGGATTTTTTTTCAGTTTGTTGACTTTTATAACTCAAGCTCTATTAAAAAGCGGATACAGTTGTGGTCCTAGTTTCGGGTGGTTCTCCTTTTCCGACGCTTGTGACATGTGAGTCGCTTGCACTAGATAGGAGATCAAGAATATTGCTACTTATTGTAGGTGTTTTCACCATTTGGGTCATGAACTTATCGTCTGCAAAATCAATCAGACGTTGGCCGGTGGCAGTGCATTCGTTTGTTTCTCAATCCATGTCAGGGATATTGAAGTCTCCGAGCACAATATTGTGTCGTGTTGTGACGACATCGACGAGGTTGTTGTAAAGATCGATATCATCTGCAATCTTTCTTCTTGTGGGACGATAGAAGAGAGTGATCTGCCATAATATATGTTTACCGACTACTTTGATTGATTATATGTCGTGTCTGTTGTTTGGAATAGTGACTTCTAGTATTTGTAGGCTGTTTTTCAAAAGAAGCAGCACTACACCGCCCTTTCGGCATTGTCTAACTTTGTGAAATGGTGAGTGACCGAGAAGAATAAATTCAACTGAATAATGCCCGGTGCTAAAATTCATCCACGATTCCGTGATTGATATTATGTCGATACTGTTATTCATTGCAAGAATGCCTAAGTCTTCGATCTTGTCTCAGAAACTTTTAGCGTTCACATAGTAACATTTGAGAGTACCGTTGGTCACATTGACATCATGATTTTCTTGACTTATACTGATTCTACTTTGAGGCCTTGTGTCGGGGCCCAGACTTTCGTTTACGTTTACGTGGGTTGTACTAGCGAAGCAGCGACTACTGCCTCTAACTCGAACTGGATTGATGATGTTGTCGATCATGATCAGAAGTATTATCAAAATTTAATGATGTCAACTGGATATATTATTTTAGGTTCTTTGGCATATATTTCGCTATTTGTAGCTGCACTAGGCAACTTTTGATGCGTGTATTGCTAACTAAATCTTTTGACTATTTGATGAATCCTACTACGGTAGGCTAGTGAAAAAAAAATGAAACTCATCTTTCAATAAAAAAAACTATATTTCACAACTGAAATAACCTTATTCAAATAGATTTGTGCAGATTATTGAATAAATATAAATGTGTAATCTTATTTATGATGTTTATAATTGTATAATACTGAACATTAAGTACCATATTTTTAAACAAGTTCAATGTAATGCTGTTATTCTGTCCCTGACGAGTCAAATTTCTGTCCAAGAAAAAAGAGGTATATAGACCAAAAACACTCGAGTATATAGACGTAAAACACAAAATACACGCAAAACACACAAAGCCTTAGCTATTATGGTATCTAATGTGACCATCACAATAGTGGTACTACATTTCGCTGTCCACGGAAGTTTTTTACAACTAAACGCGTCCCTCTGCATCAACCCACCGAATAATAAATCTCATTTGCAGTCCATTATTTACAGAAAGAACCCTGATCTGAGGATAACGAATATTTTTAGACATACAGGACCATAACCTAATGTTTTGCATTTATCGAGGGAAAGTATCGAAGGAAGTATGGACGATACATGTATCGTTATCGGTATCGCTTATTGCGTCAATAACGTTTCGATGCATCGACATTGTTACAGCAATTTTCATGTATCGATGTATCGGCATGGTTTAGGCAAAATAAAGTATTGATGCCCATCACCGGCAATCACTCTAAAATTCGTAATTGAAACACGTTCAGTAATCTCTGGAGAAGACGAATGAAACAGTGCCAGGCAAATATTCAATACTATTTGTCTTGTGCACTGTTGAATGGTGGCCTGATATCGCAGTAAAAAAAGAATCGATAACTTTTTGGAATAACTCACAAAATCATCGCCTTGTATGATGAAAAAAGTTGTTAGGATTCCCTGCCATTGATTATCTGAGAAGGAAATTACTGGCTCTGTATTCTTCCACTCCCCTGTAGAGCTTTTCCATGAAATAGTTTTGAACAGTGTTATGCACTGTTCCCCTCATTATAGCTCTCACGGTAATGCATCAGGAGTTTGTTGACATTTATGCCTAATGAACTGAGTGAGCATGGAATTGAATCTCTTCACAAGCAATATTTATGAGTCTTTACGGTATAGAACGACCAATGTCGAAATTATTTGAATAATGTTCCTCAAACTCATCAACCCGTCAATGCTTTGATCCGTCAATGAGCGTTTTGTTAATACACAAAGGAATAAAAGTTTGTTTTTATTTTATAGTTTCTAATGATATGTAGTACAAGTGGCGAGTCAGAATGAGACTGTGAACTAATGAAAACCACCTTGCAGTCCATTTTGAGGATTATTCGCTTCTTAAACATTTTATTCGTTACTTTGCCCGATTAGTGTCTGAACATGCTGGATATGTCCCTTCAAAAATGTATATAGCCGCTGAATGTTGGCACACGTTCGCTGCAGTGGACTGAAATAAAACTCCTGCTAACGGAACCCCTGGCATTGTCTGATAACGACTCTGGGGAAATAATGCTAATGAAACGACTCAAGTTTGATAGTTTCACCGAATCTTTATTATTTTACTCTATAAGGGCTTATAACTGATCGACAACGGAGGCCAAGTATCAAAAGAGATTAT
>SDVV010011975.1:0-15637 GCA_016164225.1 Gammarus roeselii
GTCAAGAACTAGTGTGAGACGGCCCACACACTACTGGGTACTCACGTCTGGCTCGCAGGACCCTGAAGTTGTCAAGAACTAGTGTGAGACGGCCCACAGACTACTGGGTACTCACGTCTGGCTAGCACGACCCTGAAGTTGTCAAGAACTAGTGTGAGACAGCCCACACACTACTGGGTACTCACGTCTGGCTAGCAGGAACCTGAAGTTAAGAGCAAGTGTGAGGCAGCCCACACACTACTGGGTACTCACGTCTGGCTAGCAGGAACCTGAAGTTAAGAGCAAGTGTGAGACAGCCCACACACTACTGGGTACTCACGTCTGGCTAGCAGGAACCTGAAGTTAAGAGCAAGTGTGAGGCAGCCAACACATTACCAGCAGGAAACAATTGTTCAAGACACACAAAGAGAACAATCATTAAACAAACCCAATAATTGATGAAAGGCGTCGTATAGGTTCAAAATTTATTGTACTTACTTAGACATTTGAAAAGGAGCGTCAATATGCGTGTCACACCAATAGGGCCACAGTGTATAATCTGCAAATAAAAATGACAACGTTATCTATGCTTGCTACATATTACACTGAATCCAAAATGCAATTGCATTTACTCAATATATTTTTTCAAGTGTGATTAACATGTCAGTTGTCCGGAGTGAGGTAGCTACGTTTGATCTGAGTCCTCATACCTATGCTATGCGTATCAACCAGAGATTCAAGTAACATTTCGTCTCCAAACATAAAAAGGTTTTTTAATCAACAGTATCTTTTTATGCAGTACTTACCAAGATCAAAAACAATTATCTTGGGCTTGGCTGCCATTAGACAAACCTATGTAGATCTCTTTGACAAAGTGTACAGATACAGTAGCTAATCCTACAGGAATGTCACCAGGTTTGGTCTGAAAAAATCAACATTTCATCGTTAATAAAGTAGAAAGAACCCAACATTAAACCAAGCTAAAATACTAAGCTGTAAATGTATCGATAAGACTTAACTTTGCTCATTTCATTATATATGTACAATCAAATGCAAAAATCGAGCAGTCAAAATAAATAAGCCCTCTCATCCCTTTGGCCTAGTGTAAATATCAGCAAATTGGAGCGCCGTCCACAGCACTAGCTTGCCGACAACAGTCCTTAATGGAAGGTGAAAGGGCACACGAGATGCGCTAGTTTTATGTTATGGTTTATCTTGTACGGCCAAGGCAGTCACAACTAAACGCCATCTGCTGTTTGTCCGGTAATTAGACATCAATAAAGATCAATAAATAATAAAGGAGGTTTCGCTGACCATCTGTCCAGTTTGTTGAGATGAGATTCCGACACAAAACATACTACTAACTCGTTCACCACAAAATAGTAAATTAGTTCACGATGATGACAGTAAATGTCAGGCCTTTTTACGTAATATTGTTCTCATATGAAAGAGTGATGAATACTTCCGTAGAAGGGCGGCATAACTATGTTCAACTTGACTTCGTTTATCAAAACAAACCATGTCTCAAGGAATCAGTCCCTTAAAAAAAATTGTTGAGCATTCATCTGTGCTAGTTAAATGTGGAATTTGACATTTAACAACTTTCGAAATTAAAATTTCGGGAGAAAAAAATGAAAGGAGTGCCGGGTTTAGACAGTCGAGATGAGGAATATTGTAGTCATGTATAGACACAACCGATTATCCCTAAGTTGGAGGGTGGTTAAGTTAGGCTGACAGAGGAAGGAGTCACCCAATCTCCACGCCCAAGACCGCCGTGTCCTTGCCGGGGCTCAAACCTGCGACATGCAGCACCAGAGGCTGACACTGCAGTTGGAC
Source organism: Gammarus roeselii (assembly GCA_016164225.1). Classification (NCBI taxonomy): domain Eukaryota; kingdom Metazoa; phylum Arthropoda; class Malacostraca; order Amphipoda; family Gammaridae; genus Gammarus; species Gammarus roeselii. The sequence goes on from SDVV010011975.1 coordinate 1,816, forward strand.
ATGCTAAACCCTATGACACAGCGGCCTAAAATATTCATCTTGTGATGCATAATATACGAATACTTTTCAAATGATGCATTGCATATCAATAGATAACTTCATTGCATATCATTAGATAACTTCAAATGACGTATTGCATGTCATGATTACTACTCACGCGTAGAAGGCAGTACTACTCACGCGTAAGAGGCATTACTACTATTGCGTAGGAGGCATTACTACTCTAGCCTAGAAGGCATTACTACTATGCGTAGAAGGCATTACTACTCTAGCCTAGAAGGCATTACTACTATGCGTAGAAGGCATTACTACCCAAGCATAGGAGATATTTCGACTGTGTTGCAACAGAAAATCGAATGGGTATGCATGTTTTGTGAATCATCATCCAGAACCTTTCCGGATGATAGGACACTCATCATTCGTCCACGTAACAACAGCGCTCTGTTAATCAATGTCTCCTCGCTCGGTGCGGGACAAAATAATCTAACATCAAATCATCTCATCCATAAAAAAATATCGTCAGTCCCTCTTTTAGAAGCACAGAACTTTGCTATATTTGAGACCGGTAATGTCGACCAAATTAGGTTGGGGAGAGATTTGTGGTCTGGGCAATTTCATGCTTATGAACAGCAGGTGCCCTTTTAATAAACTTGAAGCCTTAGAAATTTGCTAATGTACGAGTCTGTGTGTGAACTGTGCATGCAACGTCTTTGTTGTGTACATCGCTGCAGTTGATGGCACGAAAGTGTTTGGTTCATTGACGTTCTGACCAGTCACGAGACGGCTTACTGCAGCTGATAGTACGAAAGTGTTTTTTTTCGATAATTCACTGACCTGACTCGTGACGGCTTACTGCAGCTTAGAGCACTAAAGTGCTTGGCTCGATGACGCTCAGACCTGTCACGTGACAGCTTACTGCAGCTGATAGCACGAAAGTGTTTGGTCCAATGACGTACAGATCAGTCCCAAGGTGGTTTACTGCAGCTGATTAAATTAGATTAACGGGTCTAAGTTCACAGAAACTTCCGGCGAGTCTCTGGTAATTTTACTCCCTTATCTGTTGTAACTTCTCTTGTAGCGTGAATGAAGGATTATCGCGAAGTTTTCCAAATAGGTCTTCAGTTCAATGCTTCTTGAGACGTTGTGGCCGGCAGTTTTACGGATCAGATTAGCCTTGAATCGGGGGCCCCTCTCCTCCGGGTTTCCGGCTCGGGAGGGTTGACTCGTAATCGCAAGAGAAGCTCTAGCAATACTTACCGAACTCTCTCGCTTCAACAGCATCAGAGTATCCTTGACGTAATAATTTTCTTAGGCCTTACCTCCTTCATGCGCGCATATTCTTCAACGACATGGTGCTAGCAGCGCACGGTCCCGGCGCATATCCAGCAAGTCGTATGGCCGCTGGTTAGTAATGGAACGCAAAATTCATATTACGTCGGAGGAATCGCTGGCCATCATCCATGCTATGCAAACACGTGCTCATTGGCGCCACACTACTGTCCGCGTTTTTGTCAGAAAACATGGCGGCTGTAGCCATGGCAAATCTCTTGGGCCCTAGCAAGGCTCAGGTGTTGCAAAAGATCGGAGCACAGCTCCTACAGACCCTCCAGCATTGTCACCTTTCTCTTCTCGCGACCTACCTTGACGGATTGCAGAACGTCTGGGCCGATCAGCTCTCACGTCTCCAGCTAGACGAGACGGAGTAGACGCTGACACCTCAATGTTTCACCCGCCTCTCGACCCGGCGCGGTGCCATGCAAATAGACCTCTTCGTGCACCCGGGAAACCACAAGCTTCCACTAATAGCAGCTCCGTGTCTCACCCGCAAGCAGCTTTAGTGTGTTCTCTCCAGTGCGACTGGAATAAGTGAATGGAAATATACCTGTTCCCTCCATACAACCTGATTCCCCAGCTGCTCCGCAAGCTCGAGACGTACCGCTACAGCGGCGTCCTCGTTGTCTCCGACCACCCATACGCACTGTGGTGGCCTAAAGTCGACGCGTCCTTCCACAAGATTTCGCTCGCCCTCGACGCGTCCCAGCGAGTCGAGGGCAAGGAGGCACATCTAACTTCAAGGCCCTTCTCATGTTATCTCGCAATAAATTTTTTAGAATGAGTCCTCACGATCAAATTCAATAGATCGTTTGTAGACACTCATGTCAACACGCACCGGCCGTTGACCCAACGCCAATACCAAAGCGTCTTAGCTCTCTTCCAGGCGTGGCTGCGTGCCACGAAAGCGCAGTCCATCAACCGGATCACACTATTGGTTCCTGCACTATACCGGCAAGCAGAGCCAGCTCAATCCTAGAACCGTTTTGGTCAACAGGAATGCGCTGCATTTGCTTCTATTGCACGGGTTTGGTGTCACGAACTAAGCAGCTCCGTATCTCACGAAGCTGCAAGCGAGGGCGAGCGAAAGTCTATCTTGAGGAACTGGCGAGGGCTCAGTTCCACGAAAATCCGTCGCAAAGGCGTTTAGTACCACAGTGGGAGCTAGAACCTGTCTTCGTCAAGCTCGCTTCTCATCGCTTCAATACTCAAAAGATGTCAGTATTGGCGCTCTTTTAGAAGACTGTTTCTTGTCGCTCTCGCAACAGGAAACAGGGTCTCTGAGATTGCAGCCATGTCACGCACGGGGCTTCACTTCTCCAAGAACCCTTCATACGCTCTCATACTGACCGAAGAACAAATCCTTATACAAGAACCAAGCCTGCAACCACACGGCACTGCTCCTCTCTATCGCCTCACTACTACCGGATGGTCGAGGACATGACCAGTGCCACATGGCTACACTCAAAGCCTAGGTAGCACGGTGTCCGCCAATCAAGGACTTTTTTGTTCTTCCATCCTACTCCAGGCAAACCGCTTAAAGTGTCATCGGTTGGGCATTAAATCTGCTCTCTTATCATGATTTTCATGGAGGCTCACGACGTCAGAAAGAGCCTCATATATCGCTTGGACGCGTGGGGTGCCCCTTCCAGACATCATCTCCAAGGAGTTCTGGAAGTCGCCTATGTTCATACACAAGTACCTATGTACAGTGGGAAAGCCCAATCAACCTTGCGTCTCATTAAGAAACAGGTAGATAGTCTCTCTCGCTTCAAAGGTTTGTGACTACGCTGGCTAATGCCCGAAACTTTTGTACATATTATAGGGGACGTGTATAAATTATCTCACCATATCTTTAGGAGGTTCTCAACGCTACGGCTTCAGGAAAAGGAATACGTCAGATTACTCGGTATATATCTACTTTATCCGGCTCAATGTGCTCCTATGTTACCATATTAGCCATGGTACACATTGTAGATACTTCCATATTGAGGATTCTACTGCCACTACCTGGCTGCCCATCCACTCTCATAAATTGGATATTTTGTGGATAATTTGGATATTTTATTTGCTTATATAGCGGGTTGCCGCGTAGCAGCCACATGTTGACCTTTTTTTACCCAGTCAAGAGATCGGCCAGAATGTCTTGACTCGTGGTCAGGTAGGCGAGAACCTACAACCCCCAGCTCCAAATGGACGTCTGTTGTGAGGAGAACCTGACACGCTACCCACTCGGCCACCGAGCTGGTGCTATAAATATTGCAATATATATTGCGATACATAATTATTATTTGGGGGCTCATACTCAAGCCTCGCATATTATTTGGCCGCTATGAGCTAGTATATTAGCTGTTGTTGGCAGTAAGCAATACTTGTATTTGCTTTCAATTACAATCATGAACCCCATTTATACAAATGTGTTATCATTCCTTACACGGCAAGCGCTTCTTTGGGAACAGTCAAGTTAAGATGCAGTCAATCCATCCAATTTCTGTGCTCTTCTGGCATTGGCCAGCTTGCGCTGCATGATGGTATTTTCTATGCTGACAATATGGCTCTTTCGAAATGAAAGAATACATAACTTTTGTTACCTCGATTATCTCACTAAAAAGCTATTTCTCTGTATTGTAGTAGGAGCCATAGGTGCCTCCGCCTCCTCCCATTGCTATCTCAGAGCAATAACGGTTACTAAAAGATTTTCTTTGACATCACGACCGGGAAAATCTGAACCAAACTGCTTCTTCAAGTCCCACGCTGGAAATTGCGTCAGTTTTCCTGACAGGAAGCCGCTTTCACCGGTCCTCATGAATGCCAGGGTAAGGTAGACCTCCCTTACATAGTGTTGGATTCAATTTGATCATCATTTCCACCAGAGCCTCAACGCGAGTCATTATAGGCTCCCCCGTAGGGGTCGATTATCATGGATTCCACCAAAGCTCGCACGCCTCAGCGTGCAAGAAAAGGAAACGCTGTTAAAGTTTAGAAAAACGTGAACATTTTAGCAATGTTAGACGCACGCTGGTGCGCACAAGAACTTCAAGAGTATTATGTATGCACGCTAGTGCGCACAGGTATCATCATCGAGACTGGTACAAGGTTTACGGCTATACGTATAAAGTCAGCTCCGACATCAACGCAACACAATGTTAACAGCTACGCGGTCTAGTTCAGTAGAGGTACAATTTATTGATTCAGATAAGATAAAGACTCAGACGAAACTAATCCCAGCCTCCAACCACTCAGAACTTCAAGAGCAATATGCACGCGCGGCAGTGCGCACAGATAGTATCGTCGAAATTGTTACGCAACGCGTCACAAGGTTTATAGCTACGCAGTCCAGGTCAACCATAGAAACTACATATGGTCCGTGCACGCGCGAGCGAGTAAAGACTGAAGAAGAAACACATGTTCATGAAATCACAAACAGGAACTCCTGCACAAATACACTAGCATTATTAAGCATGATAAAATTGTGGATCGTGACGAAGAAAGTAAGGGCAGGAAAACTGCTCAGATTATTGATTTTACAATTTTTGTTCAGGGGATAGGGCAGAGGTCCCTTGGGTCCCAAAAGAGCTCGATGGACCTCCGAGCTCCCAGGGGCTTTTCGAGCTCCCCGGGCCTCTCAAGACCCCTCCTCTCAGCTCATCTCGACTTGTCTCGAATCATTTCGGCCAGTCTTGACTTGTCACGCCCAACTCGACTCAACTCAACATGTTTCGACTGATCTCGACGCACCTCGACCGGCCCCGACGCGGCTCTCCCCCTCTGCGCTAGTAATCATAAGGACTGTGATAACAAAATTTTTCACTCAAGCATTTTAGGGTGAGAGTGGGGTGGCAGAAGTCCCTCGGGTCCCAAAATAGCCCAACGAATCCCGGAGGGTAACCCAAGTCCCCAGGGCTCCCTACGTGCCCTCGTCTCAGCTAAGCTCGGCTCGTCTCGAATCATTTCGGCCAGTCTCGGCTCGTCGCGACCAACTCGACTAGCCGCAACATGTTTCGACTGATCGCGACGCATCTCAACCAGCCTCAACGCGGCCCTCTCCCTCTGTGAGAGTATTCCGCGAAATGTAATAGTTAATAAATTGATCTACTCAAGCATTTCACATATTTACATTTTTCTGTGTATGAGTTTTACAGCGTGGGGAGGGGGAAGCAGGGGTCCCAGGGTTCAGAGGAGTCTCAAGCGAATCCCAAAGTTTCTCAAGGGGGGTCCCAAAGGGTCTCAAGGGTGTCCCAGAGGGCCCCGAAAGGGTTTAAGTTGGTCCCTCCAAATCCTCCTGGTTTTCCAAGTCCCCGGGTTCCCGAAACCGCCGTATCCCTCGAGTCCCGCGGGTCCCACGAGTACCTTCCATTCCCGGGTCACCTGGTCTCAACCAGCCTCGGTTCGTCTCGACTCATCGCCTCGCCAGTCGACTCGTCTCTACTCGCCTCAACCTGCCTCGACTCGTCTAAAGCCCTCCGCGCACAGTGTCATTCAATACTTTTCTTATGTCTAAGATCAACGACAACATTATTTCACCATTTAGCCATCAAAACGCCTAGCTGTGCTCGGGCATTGATTAGACGCCCGGGAGAGTGCAAATTCTCTCCCACCTTAGGTTGGACTAGACTAACAAACACACCGCATAGTAAACCTAGGGCCCCGGCGGGCGTCTAATGATACATAATTATATAACTAATCCAAAATTATTCACCTTGAAAAAGGGGGACAGCTAAATAATAGAGACTACGAAATAAGAAATATATGATAAAATAATAAAATGAAGTGTTAATGATCTATAAAATGAATAATCATCCATCCACCACAAATAGGGTTGGAGGGTGTTCGGATCGTCCAAAAAAGGTTGAAAGACATAGAACGTCGATTTTTTCGAAAAAGGTTGCATGACACAAAGACTTAAATAGTAAAAAAAAAGTCGGAACATAAAATTTCGAAATTTCTCGAAAAATATTCACAGGACACTTAAATAATGTCGAAAACGGCCGAAAGCTACTTCTGACGAATGATTTCAAGATTTTCTCATAATCGCCTCTGTAAGGTTTCTTCATCAAGATTCATTCAAATAAAAAGCAGAAGCGCATGCTACAATATGGCTCTTACCACATTACAGAGAAATAGCTTTTCATTTATATAATCGAGATAACAAAAGTTATGTTATAAGTAGCTATCTAAATGTATCCTCGTTTATGTGCTCTCATCAACATAAAGAAACGTTGTATGGTGGAAGAATCGCTTTGTTTCAACTGCCTTTTGATTATCAGATTGCTTCGTATAGGCGGTATTGTGACCGAAAGAGATTGTAGGTTGTAAAGAAATGTAAGAAAACTTGTCGAGCCGCCGCGAGTGGTTGTGTTCAATCAGTAAGTGTTTTACGCTGATTGCCACTTGGTCTCACGGACGATGTAGAGGTGCGGCTGGTTCATTAGGTGGTTGTGTTATCCATGTGTGTCCCGTGCACAGGAGGTTAATAAAAACTTTACACCTCCTGCTGGAAAAGTTTCCCGTTCTCCTTATGGGGGTTCCACCGAGCATTTTCTGTCCGCTTTGTTAACACGTATCATTCTAGCTGGATGCTATTTGAGAGTTGATGATAGCGAGTCTATATCGATAGTTTATGGTGATAAATTGCTCTTGATGGGTGGACCCAACTTTGGCAAAAGAATCTGCGAGCTTATTTCCCATCATTCCCGCGTGATCGGAATCCAGCAGAATTTGACCGCTTGACTTGCCTCGAACATTGTGGCGGTCGTGTAGTATTTTACGTAAAGCAAAGTGTGCTTGAGCTGAGTGAGGGCACTCAGGTTTTCCCCCTATCTGTACCTGGTAGGGTGTACCTATAGAGTAGAATGTGAAATAAATCTTATATAGTGGAGAAGTCGGAACCGCCTACGACCTAATGAACGAAAGGCTGAATACCACAAAAATAATTGTAACCTCTTTCAGAAAAGAACACTTGACTCAAATATTTACCGCCTCAACGAGAGTCATCGCACGCTCCTCCGTATGGGGGTGTCCCTGTGTCTCCGCCATGGGCAGCCAAAGGGAGGAAAGGGTCTTGTTTGTGAGTTTCACAGAGTTCTGGGGTCAATGTGCGGAGTCTTTTGCCGAATCGGCCTTTTCCAAGGAGACCGAGGTAATGAGATCAGAAGTTTCTATAGCCTACCACAAGTAAACCATCATCAGTAGTGCTCAGCGACCTCAGAGGCTAGCTAGGCTGGTATCTTATGCTAGGGCTCCCAGTCAAGCTCATGATAGGATTATTCTAACTCTCGTAAGCCACAAAGAGTTTACCATCGCAATCGAAAGTAGTACAGCCAAAGTGGAGTGTTGGGCAGGGGATCTGGCGCCGCGCCCCTGTCCTCTCAGCTACCAGACAGCACCATCCGACCTTTTGGCAAAGCCACTTGCGAGGACACGTGGGACACAGCGGGACCAGCTAAAGTGGGGTGTGACAGGCTAAATTATATAAAATGCGACCCACACACCGCAACCAGTCGTAGCACGGGGGACCGGAACCGGTGCAGCATAAGGGACTTGGTATGCATCCCAGAAACTGTACTATACTTTTATTTCACAATGCGGCCCACACAATGCAACCAGTCGTAGCCGGGGGATTAGAACCCATGAGGGCTTTGATTTACATCCCACAAACTGTATTTTTTTTTCTGCAACTTTTGGCCCCCTTGACAGTTATATAGAGTAGAAATGAAATTATACAGAAATAAATGAATGTAAAATAATGAATAACATGAAAGAGAAAACAAAACAGAGAGACAATGAAGAATAAGATATAACAAACATCGAGGAAGATAAGAAATAAAATAAATAGAAAAGGAACAGTAAACTAAGAGAAAATTAAGAAGTAAAATAAACAGAGGTAAAAGTATAAATAGAATTCAAATCAAAACGAACTAACTGACTCTATGAGGGCAGGTTGTCAACATAAAAGAAGAGATACGTTATTAGAGCTTTAACAAAACAAACGAGTTAAATGGAGTAAACAATGTAAAGGTATATTCAGGAAGGGAGAGAAGGAGAGAAAGTGAAGAATAGAAGAGTCTGATAGGAATTCATGGTGTTCACCCCCTCGGTTGGGTCGTGACCCCGTGCGACCCTTGAACCAGTAACTTTAGGGGGCCAGATTTGAACGTTTTGTTCCCGTGTGACATTGCAGGTATTATGTATTGCGGTCATTCCTCTTCAGTCAATGTGTTTTTGGCAGTCACGGTCGCCTGCGTCAAAAGTGATAGCACTTAGTTTGATAGGCTTGCTTTGTTGTCCGTGTATGCCGGCGCATCTTCTACAGTGTTGAAGTGTATCTGTCCTGCAGTGTTTGGTGACGTAGCTGTATTCGAGTTATTAGTTGCACATCGCTGGTAATATCGCAACTGATAAGTTTTTATCTTCCCTTGTTCTCTGGGAATTAAGATGAATTTCGGTGCGTCAGTTCTTGGAATGCTAATCTGGTATGCTTTCAAAAGAACGTTGCGTGGCTTAATCCATTCGACAAAAAAATAGTAACTCCATTATCTTTGGTCAGGTCAGCTGCTAGGGCGCTCAGGTGAGTTATAGAGGCGTAGCATGAAGTATACATGATTTGTTTGTTGATATTGAGAGACGGATGTAGTTCAACAGTTACTTTGTGTTTGTCAACGCAGGTGGTGTTCCGAATAGCGGCACTTCGTTCGAATTGTTCGACGAGAGTTAGATACTTCGTTCCTTGTCTGCGGATGCTTTGCGGTTTACCTCCTTGTTGTTGTACGAATCGTTGCATTATATATAATGAAGTTATTTAATGAGGGAGCAGATTTGCTTGCATCGATATTTGAGAGCGTTTTAGGGAAGTGGGTAGGAAATGGTACCGATCTTTTTTCTGAATCGGGGAGTCGATCGGGTGGTAATGCACAGAGGCCACGGCCTCTCGTGGGCCGACCTAGTGGTCTCCTTGGTGATGGAGGGTTTTCACTTTTTGTGGTCTTGGGGGCAGTTTTTGTGTCCTGTGCGGGTGACCGATTTATTTGCAGTAGAAGCATCGGGTTAATTTAGATGGGCACGACTGGGCATCGAGCTGCCTGTCATGGTCGCATAGGGAACAGCATGAACCTCTTTTTGTGTGGCAATTTCTCTTTGTGTGCCCGTATTTCTGGCATTGAGCAAGCATCGGACGTCTGGCGAAAGAGGTGACCTTACGTCCAGAGCCAAGAAAACGTATGTCTATGTATAAGGGTGGGGTAACACAATTGAATTTCACAAGAAGGGCTGCAGTGAAGTTTCTATTTGGCGTTAGAACTTTTGGATTTTAGCATCGTCCACTCATTCCTAGTATTGCACGAGTCCGGTGATGAACTAGTCAGCTTGTTCATCCGGGAGGTTCTCCATATAAATCTAGCCTGTACTCTTGGTGAAGGTTGGATCTTGTATTATTGTGCGTGCCTTATGGCACATGCTGATCTTGAAGAGTCGAACGTCGCACTGAAGGCTTGTGTTCACTGTGATGGTAAAGATTTCTTCACCGCTGGCGGTGACTCTTGAGACTGGTCGGCCAGTTATTGAGTAATCTGTTCTTGGCATTGAATACAAGTAATCTGTTCTTGGCATTGAAGGGGATTTTCAAGTAGGGAAAGTTAGGCCGTCTTCGGACAGGTTGTGCTGATCAAATCGGAAGAGTAGCTTTTTGTATTTTTGGAGTTTGGTTGGGCTGGAGAGTAGTTGAGTTCGTTATCGGAGGCAAAGATGGAGGCTCATGCGTAGGTCGCGGGATTCTTGATACGTCGATTCTTCAAAAGTTTGTGAATTTAAAGAGCTAAGTTCGAACGCTATCCTCGAGCCTTATTAGACGTTCATCGGTTATACTGGAGGGTGCGGTGCAGCTAGGTTTCTTACTCGGATAGGCAGGTAGCTTTGTTTAGTTGATTTTGCATTTCGTGCACGTTTCTAGTCGGCCTAATGATGTGATCGTTGGATTGGTCGTCTAAGGCCAAGGTGGGGTTATCTGTTTTGGAGAAGTTTGCGTTCATTGATGTTGATATATTGATCGAACGCGCTTTAGAGGGGTTGCCGATTTCTCTTGGATTGGACCCCAGGTTTTCGAAAGGGGTTTGGGAGTTGCAGCTTAATAGCCTCTTGACAAGCCTTACAGATTTTAGGTTTACGTTACACGAACAAATTGGAGGCAAACTACCGTGCAGTTCAAGCTCCCAGCACAAATGAAGGATCAACCTGTGCTTTCTAGAAAGATTCGTCGGTATGCAATGGTAACGGGAAAGTGTTAATCTCTGCAGCTGATAGCAGAAAAGAGTTAGGTTGAATGACGCTCAGACCAATCACGTGGCGGCTTCTTGCGGTTGATAGTACTCAAATGATGGGTTCAATGACGCTCTGACCAGTCGCGTGGCGGCTTACTGCAGCTGATAGCACTAAAGTGATGGGTTCAATGACGCTCTGACCAGTCACGTGGTGGCTTCCTGCAGCTGATAGCACTTAAGTGTTTGGTTCAATGACGCTCATACCAGTAACATGATGGATCCATGCAGTTGATGGTCCTCAAGTGTTTGGTTCGATGACGCTCAGACCAGTAACATGATGGATCAATGCAGTTGATGGTCCTCAAGTGCTTGGTTCAATGACGCTCAGACCAGTAACATGATGGATACTTGCAGTTGATGGTCCTCAAGTGTTTGGTTCAATGACGCTCAGACCAATAGCATGATGGATCCATGCAGTTGATGGTCCTCAAGTGTTTCGTTCAATGACGCTCAGACCAGTAACATGATGGATCCATGCGGTTGATGGTCCTCAAGTGTTTCGTTCAATGACGCTCAGACCAGTAATATGATGGATCCATGCAGTTGATGGTCCTCAAGTATTTCGTTCAATGACGCTCAGACCAGTAACATGATGGATCCTTGCAGTTGATGGTCCTCAAGTGTTTGGTCTAAAGACGCTCAGACGAGTCATGAGATGACTCACTGGAGTTGATGACCTCAAAGTGTTGGTGTCCAATGATGCAAAGACAAGTCACGTGACGGCTCACTGCATTAGGTAGTTCAATGTCGCTCAGAACAGTCACGTGACGGCTCACTGCATTAGGTAGTTTAATGTCGCCCAGAACAGTCACGTGACGGCTCACTGCATTAGGTAGTTCAATGTCGCCCAGAACAGTCACGTGACGGCTCACTGCAGCTGATAGCGCTAATGTGATGGGCTCACAAACAATAAGCCCAGCCACTTGAAGGGTAGTCAGCGATAAATACAGAATATCTATCATTAGTTAGTTTCTATTATGATGAAGCCAGACTTGTTCGGTATACCAGGTACATATTGTTCACTAAGCCGGGGCCAAACGACAATGGTTAAGGATTAACTACAAAAAAAATATAACAAGGACTTTCAGTGAGTATACTTGACCATTAGATACTTCATACAATATAATAAACAGCCCTTGTATCGTCGCCAACTTAAAATGTTAGTCAGTGAATGGAATACGCTATGGAATACGTAGTTATATCCTTACAAGTTAAACATATATATTCAAACCCTAACATTGATCGTATTACTGGATAAGTCTTGAACCAGTTTGCACAAAATGTATACAATAACCGTGACTATTTAGCAACGTACAGTAGCGAAAGAAAATCCGTTTATGAAAAAAGATTAAGAGAAATTTTCATTTATAATTTTTCGCTCAACATTTGACCTAATTGGAAATTTAATTGATATTATCCATGAAGAAGGATTGACCAGATATAATACCATAATAAATGCCGCTATAAAGTTGAATTTAACGTAGGAAAAGTCTAGTTTGTTTTTCGGTTATTGACTAACCATAAACGAATTTTCGTCCGCTACTGTACAGTGAAGAATAACTTTGCTTAGAATCGTAGCTACCCGTTAAAAATTTATTAAAGAACGTGAACTTATTAGGTACTATTTTGAAGAGACCATAGTTGCGATCGTAGTTAAAGCAATCGCTACCTAGATCATATGACTTCGGCCAGTTCAGCGTGCGACACCTTATAATGAAGTCAAAAAGCACAGAAAATGAATAGCTACCATAAAAAACACCGCGCAACCGAAAATATGCTGCCCAAAATAACAAAAATATTCGGTAACACTTATCCACAGTTTGAGGCGTCTACTGAACATCATCTGTAGATGGTGAACCAGAGCCTATTTAGCTCAAGTCTCATCCACTGGCCAGCCCGATGCTCATGCCCGCTTCACTGCCTGGCGGCCCTGGCAGCAAACTCCTGCAGCCCCCGGTCAATAACGTCCTGTGTCAAGCCTACACGCTTGTCGATCAGGATCATTAGCACACCGATTTTCTTCAGGTCCACTAAATTTCGTTCTTCGTCGTCGAACAGCAGCATCTCCTCAAATTCAAACCCACTGCTCTGCTTCAGTCTGAAAAAGTCCCGTTTATTATTTTACGACGTGTATAAAATCTTGGTTTCGCCAGTACATTGTTCGATTTTAAACACTGCACAGCAATGCAATGCGCATAAATGAGACAACTGCCTTTGTTAAGTGCAATAGAAAAAACTGCATTTCTCTCATAAAACTCTTAGAAGGTCGGATTCATCAAACGTGGAATAGACGTATACCAATCGTTGAGGTAGAGTGGATAGGTTGTGGGTATTGTCCCATGACAATTCAAAATATCTGCTGGCGGTACATTTCATTAGGGCCTCATTTCCACTGCTAGAGGTAGAAGGCTAGTCCAGAGCCGCGAGTTCAAATGTTTCATTGTAGGTGAGATGTTACGAGTCAAGTAACTAGATCGCAAAGGCATTCTTTTCGGGTCGGAATAGCTACCGCTTGCCAAGCAGGAAGAAACACCAGTTTCACCTTACACCGTATCCTCACTCTCCGAATCAACTTTCCTCATCTTCTCCATCCGTGACCTATTATTCTATCGAGTTCTCGCACCACAGTCTTCTCTACCTCGTTTTAGAAGCTCTCTTCGCTCTATTCAAAATTCGCTTCAGCAACACCGCAACGCCTCTGCTCTCCCTACCGCCCCTTCCTTAGCACTCTTCGTCTGGACACCACCTCATTCGACGTTCACAACATACCTTACTTGCACACCTCCACGCTGTATAGTAAAATTCAATATCTAGCAGACAAATATATTTTCTGCAAAAAAATTAGATTTTTTGGCAGCACTCAACATAGTTACATAGTTAATTCAATGCTCAAAGGGTTGAATTTTGCAGGACTCAGCTTAGCTAAATGGTTAACTCACTCCTTAAAGTGTTGAATTTTGCAGCAGTCAACATAGCTACATGGTTAACTCACTGCTCAAAGTGTTGAACCTTGCAGCACGTTACATAGCTGACTCACTGCTCAAAGTGTTGAATCTTGCAGCACGTTACATGGCTGACTCACTGCTCAAAGTGTTGAATCTTGCAGCACGTTACATGGCTGACTCACTGCTCAAAGTGTTGAATCTTGCAGCACGTTACATGGATGACTCACTGCTCAA